>OMNW01003917.1:102314-113326 GCA_900303245.1 Selene dorsalis | reverse complement strand
TTGTACCCCTCTGTTAAAGAAAGAAAAACCCACAATAGTCACTTAAACAACTGAATCTGACAATATAATAATAAATAAAAATCTTGTGAAAATTAAATTAATTTGCTTTTGAATTGTGGTTCAACAGAATTATTTTAAAAAACAAACTAATGAAACTGGCCTGGACAAAAATGATGGTACCCTTAACTTAATCTTAACTTAATTTGTTTTTGCACAACCTTTTGAGGCAGTCGCTGTAGTCAGACCATTTCTGTCACCCTCAATGAGACTTCTGCACCTGTCCACAGGTATTTTGGCCAATGTGAGCGAACAGCTCCAGCTGTCTCAGGTTTGAAGGATGCCTTCTCCAGACTGCATGTTCCAACTCCTTCCACAGATGTTCAATATGCATAGAAAACCAGTTAGCCAGTTAGTAACCAGAATAGTCCAATGTTTTGTTCTTAGCCATTATTGAGTGTTTTTAGCTGTGTGTTTTGGGTTATTACCCTGTTGGAGGACCCCTGACCTTCGACTTAGACCACACAAATACGAGCTCCAGAATGCCTTGATAGTCTTGAGATTTCATTGTACCCTGCACAGATTCAAGACACCCTGTGCCAAGCGCAGCAAAGCAGCCCCAGAACAAACCCGAGCCTGATCCATGTTTCACAGTAGGTACAGTATTCTTTTCTTTGTATGCTTAATTTTTGCGTGATGAGCTGATTTTTGGATCAAAAAGCTCCAGCAAGGACCAAAAGACGTTCTCCCAGAAGCTCTATGGACAGATAAGACAATTCAGGATCAAATATGTAAATGTATACACATACATACATATATTCTTTTTAGAGAGAGAGTAAGGGATGTATGTATCATAATGCTGTTGTGGCTGAACTCTCTGTGCTCTGACTAGTGTTAAAAAAGTAAACAGGACAGATGGAGTGCTTCTGTGATAGAAAATTAACAGACAAAAAGGTTTACATAAGTAGAACAAAACTACAACAGAACAACTCAAGTAAAGGGTGAAAAATTTTCCTTCCTTGTCTTCCTGAGTGACCTTAGGGGCGTTTTCACTGCAGGAACTGCGGAGTAAATTTACAGGGCTGAGGCCATTAGTGCATGTCTCCATAGCAGGAACTACGCCCGAAGGACAATCTCCCAGAACTTTTGTGGGGACTTAAAGAGCCCCTGCCTCAGGGTAGGCACTCTGAGCGGCCCCAAAAAACTCCAGGGTGGGGCTTGAGGTTTACTCTATGCTGATTGGGCATATTCAAAGAGGGTTGTAACACCCAGAGAAAGCCCTCAAGTAAGTGGTGTTTTTAAAACCCAAGAATATGATTATAAAAGCATCTACACTGCTGGAAAAAACAACAAGTCCGGTGTGGGTCTATACAGGTCCTACTCTGCAGTGGAGACACAGTGGCCAAGAGGGCCAAGTGAGAGGATGGTTCCTGCCAAGAACTTCCTTGGTGGAAATAAGGTTTTAGTTCTCAGAGACCAGTTCAAAGCATCCCAGTGAAGAAAACAGCAATTATTGTCACGGGTGGGTGATGAGCAGCAAAGCACCTGGAGACAATTTCCAGTGGCAGACAAAAAGTCATTATTTTGTCAGGTTTGGCAGGAAAAAAAAGCCTGTATGATGCCAAGCTATAGAAACCCAGTGACGATGTTCACACTTGAGTAAATATACATCTGGCATTACGTGTTCAGACATGGGATCTTTTTGATTGCTGGCTTCACCTGTCTGTTAAATTAAATCCAATTTCTATTCATTATTCTACATTAGTCGCCATTTTACCATTTTCAGCCATTCAACCTGAGACCACAGTGACCAGCTGCAAAGCTTTTACGATATTTATCATATGATGGACTAGCAGAGAGTTGGGGAGTGACTATTCTTCAGTAGTATATTAGTTTGCTGTGAAAGCCTAAAAGGTTTCTAGCCAGGGCTGAATAGTGGTGTGATGCTAATAATACCACATTTGAGCAGCACTACATCACAGAGACCACAGTAAGTTGTTGTCTGAGTGTGATGAAATGTGTTTATATGGGCTGGGACTAGTTGGTTGTCAAGAAAAGACAAGAGTAAACAATGGCATGGTTTCTGTATCTGCAGTGCATTTTGTCATGTTATCTGTCCTGGGATGTCCACTCGACCTGGTGGAAGTCGTTGCAGAGGGGAGAATGATGGCCAAGCTGTCATCTCTGATGGACAATGACTTCCACCCCATGAGGGACATCCTGATCAGACTGCAGTGCTCCATCAGTGACCAGCTTCTTCACCCAAAATGTGTGAAGGAACGTTATCACAGGTCCTTCCTCCCTGCAGCTGTCAGGCTCCACAACAAGAGCTTCTCTCAGCACAAAACATGATTGGATTGGAATGTGTATATATACATATGTATATTTTCTTATTCTTATTATTCATTAATCATACTCTAATACTGCTTTCTTTTCGCTGCTATTGCTATTTATTATCTGTGCTATAGATTTCTTTGCTGTTGTCTGCTGCTGCAACTTTGTAAATTTCCCATTTGTGGGACGAATAAAGGATTATCTCATCTTATCTCATCTTATCTTATCTTACCTTATCTTATCTCATCTTATCTTATCTTTATTTATATTAAACGTGATTCAGCAGGTTTGGTCATTTGCTTTTATTAAACTGATATGTCAAATCTATGACAGTCTGACAGAGTTATAGAAGTGCTGAATGCTAAATTAGTTGAGTGTCCTTGGTAGTGTCCTCTGGTAAGAAGTTTTGAACTGGTTGTTAAAAATAGGAAAAATAACTTGTTTCAGTGGCCATTGATACAATGGTTTCTTGTATAAATGATCTTTGGAGACCAGATGCTACACTATAGTTTCTAGTCAGTAGCTTATCACAGGAGTTTTTGGCTCATCAGCCACATCAGTCCAGCAGTGCCATGGGACCTGGTCATTCAGAGACCTAAGGATTTATCACTTTTCACACCAATTTGTGTGATTGATTTTGAAAATTATAATTACCAATATTAAATTTATATTAAATTAGCTCATCTTATCATATATCATATTCTTTTTATTACTTAACTCACAAATTAAGGCAAATTTAAGTTTAGTGTGATGACATTTGAGTCAGTCTAATGTGTTACAGGAATTTATGCAAGCATAACATAGTAAAGCGCAGAGCTTAACTCTTACAAGAAAGTAACAAACGTGGCATCACCTCTATGTGCACAGGTCCTTCAGAGAGACTCAGTGCTCTGTGGCTTGGAGATATTTGGAGATGGCATGTTCAGTGCTTAGTGGGTAGATGGAGGTGAGTTGGAGTGTCGAAAACGAAAACAAATCATTTACCTGTACGTAGGAGTAAGGAACGTTTTTTATAGTCCAAGGGATATAGTATCACTGATCGCGTCAAGTTAAGCACACAGACAGACACACACACACACACAGATACGCACACACATTCCCATGTGGGAGGATTATGAGTGGAAGGTACAGCCCATTGCTTTCTAATAACATCCTCTAATCTCTTGCCAGCTGCCCTTGAGGCTGTCCACTCAGAAAACATTGCAACTTTTCACCTTCAATAAAGCGCCTCCCTTTCGCTCCTGTCTCACCCTTTACCAGTGAGGGGAGGGGTGCATACCCTCTCAATCAAAGAGATTGGACAGCGTCGGCCCTCCACTTTGCTGTAGAGGAGAAACCCATTTTTATCCCCTACCTTGTCAGCTTGAATTAACTGTACAACCCCGAACCTCTGCCCATTACTTGCTGCCACACTGTCGGCATGGTTTTCTATTTCTCTCCTAAGGTTCTCTCAGCTCCTACTCTCCTTGCAGTACATTATATCCACTCCTTTTCACATAGAATCACCTTTGAGGGCATGGTCATGAAATGTTGAAATCTGCTGTCCTTTTGTGTCAGGCCTTGTAGTGGCGGTACAGGCGGGGTACATCCATCGATTTCAGTGGGCCAGCCCTTTTTTATCCCACGTAATGGCTCAACTCGAACCACCCCACCTGATGACATAATATCCCAGAGCCCCCTGCTTTCATACTAGGCTTCCCAGGGGTTACTTTGTGATTTTCACTCTGAATACTTTCATCCCCTATTACGCTGATCCGTCCATCAAAAGTTTAGCCCGCTCGCTTTAAAACTCAGTTGTAATTTGTATTCATCACATTTTCAGTTTCTCCCACTCTCTCTCACCATGATGCCACATAATAGGTTTTGTGCTTTTAAGGTGTCGTAGGGTTTCTTTTTCCAATTAGCATGGAATCATTTCAGCGGCACTAATCTCAAGCCCTGCGTATAGCCGCCTTCCCCATCGTTGATTTAACGCTCGCTGTGGATTGTGGGGGCGGGGGAGGTTGGGGGTGTAGCCATGTTGGAGAATCCCCACGGCCCACAACATGTTCACCTCCTGATTGCTCGCCCTTCCAGGTTTAGTGTGCTGGTTTATGGAGCATGATATGAAATAAACCCTTTTCAGTCCCCCAACAAAGATTGTTCAAGGACGAGGCGTTCTGCAGATGCATTTAAGGCAAACTGGGAGAAGGGGAAAATTAGTTTACGAACACATCTGTTGAGACAACAGAGAGGAGAAACAATCAAAAAGCAGGACTCCACCCGGAGAAGCAGAGTAGTGTAGCCCTGATCATCCTAAACTAGTGCACAGTGCCGGCTGGGCTTTGCTGGACCTGAACAGGAAGCAGAGGAAGCTTTTAAGCTCAGCCACATTCAGTTTGAACTCTCACAACCATTGCTCCACATGAACAAACCCCACTGTCATATTAAAGCCTGCAAATATAAAGCCTCAAAAACAATGAAATTACAGCTAGGAAGGTTTTGAAAGAGGAAACCTAAGCTCACCAATAGAGGCTATTATTATTTACAGAGCATTTTGCTTATTCTCATGGATATCTGAAAAGTAATGAATACATCACTTGTGTCTGGTCATGGCAAATATAGGCCTCTCTCAATCCCAAGCCTAAACCACAATTTCTTCATTTATGGTTAATAATAAAATCCGTTGGGGGAGAAAACATTCAAAATGCAAATTGGTAACCTACCCATCCGTCCCCTCCAATGCCCACACACACACACACACATACATACACTCACTGTTCTGTTTACCAAAAAAACATACCTAGCATAATTAGATGTGGGGCCAAGTGTTGAAAAATCAATTCTGGGTGATTCAGACCACTAAAGCAAAAAGCCAACACGCTTATCAATCTATTATTTATTAACTACCTGTCAACATAACGTTGGGTATAAGCTACTGGTTCTTTTAGTTACAGGATAATATACTACATCTTATATCTGAAGTAATTATATAAAGTAATATATAAACAAGTTGTATTTTTAGATTATTTCAAATGAAAAAGTCGTAATGTACTTTTCATCGTATTGATTTTGTATTAAATTCATTCTGAAATCATAATGGAACGGTGAGTCAGACAGTTTTCCCAAACTGAGCAGTGTTTTCCATCTCTGTGTTCTCTCCAAGAAAATGTACAGCTAGTAATGGAAAAACAAACAAACAAAAAACAAAAAAACTTGGGTCAGATTTGAATTTTGTCTTTATGAAACTGGATTTGTAAAAATAAGAAATACAGTATACATGCAGGGGGTGAGGTTCTTTGAAGATGGTTAAATTAGTCAAGTTAATAATAAATAATAACAAACTAGTCCATGAAATCTCATATGCAACAGAAACCTATTTCATCTATTAAGAAATCTGTGTTTGACTTGAATCTCCTCCACAACAGCATGGCAATATTTAACACATGCTACAGTAGGCTGTTTCTTTTTCTGTTTGAATATGTCTATATCAAAGCAAACAACATATTTAGAATTCATTATCTGGACTTCAAAACTAACAGTAGTTCAAGTAATTTACCAACACCATATTAAAGTCTACTTCACCTGATACAATACTAGATAAACAACCAATATTAAGTATTTTGCCACTTTTAAAAAAGGCAGGTTTGCAGAGGTTGTCTGAAGGTATTCCTCTCATGCTGTAGGTATAAACTTCCAGCAAGAGAGAGTAGCATCTACTGTATGTAGACTAAGAGGCAAAACTACTTGCTATATAATTAATACATAATTACCATAATGTACTCTATGATTGATTTTTTTTAAATGGCTCAGTAAATACATGAAACAGCTGACCATTGTAGTTTTTAGCAAATGTTATTCTAACCATAGTAAATCATAAAATAGTTTGGGGCTATTCTCAGATGCAGCGAGAGGATGTGGCCCGTGGGACTGAGTCAAAATAAACTGCCCATGTACACTGTAGTAAAGGGTCATGCATCTGTGTGTGTGTGTGTTTGTGTGTGACTACGGTTCATTGATGTGTTTTTAACAGTTTTTAGACACCGGAGCTCTGTGGCTCAGAGAGAGGGGATGTAGTGCTTTAAACTCAACAGTGGCTGGATTTTGTGATGAAGATAATGCAATTGTCATCATTGGGCTTAAAAAATAAAAAATAAAGAGTAGTAACAGGAGATGTGCGTGTATGACTGTGTACATGCTCATGTACCCACCACAGTAATAACACTGCACTGCACTACTTTTCACTACACTGTGAGAGCACCATACCACTTTTAGCTTTGGTACTTGCAAATGATAAATCACAGGAAGAACATTCAGTACTTTCGCTGTGTTCAGACTGTCAGCCTTGTTACTTCAGACACACAAGGCTGATCATCCGTAACACTAAAACAGATGCAGTATGGATTCAAGTAAGATCGTCTTTAATAAACAAATTCATCAGTTAAAAGTTTCAGCTTGTTCTCGGAGGAAACAGTTTTCAAAGCTGAATATCTGCAACATAAGTGACTGAATGAATCACTTAACAGTAGCATTAAATCAATGTCAGCTTTCATTCCCAGCAGCTGGATTGGGAGTAGTCACTTAGCAACTCCTCCTGACCTTGGCTGCCATGTTAGCATGCATGAGCAATCTGCATCCCTTATGCTTTGATGTGCCGCCGTCTCCCCTTCTCCATCCATGCATGAGGAACTTAAAGATTTCCTGTCCGGGTCAATCATATTGAATTGCCAGCTGATCGACTGTGACAAGCCGCTCTCTCGCCGACCAAGTTCACAGGACGCTGAGAAAACGTTTCACCTTAGCCAGGTGCAGTCACCTTGGCCATGAGCAATGAGCTCTGAGGTTGACTGAGTAATTCCTTCCCTTGCTCCCAGGATAGCACATCAAAGAGATCTGCATGTAGATTAAAGCCAGTAGCTTGCAGACCCTTAGCCAGTTAGCATTCACACCCCACAATAGCACTCTAAGTGAATTTAGAGACAGGGGGAAAAGGAATGCAGTGAGAGCTCTTCCTTCTATCACTGAGGTAAGCGGAGTAAGTAAGCCATGAGCAAGTCATCAAAAGACCACCTGTTCCTGTTCTCCATCTCTATCTCAGCCTTTTACCATCATGTGCACAGCAAAACATCTTAGACCCATGCAACATGCAAAGAGTCAAGCAAACACATCTGAGCACTTGCACATACAGACACATCCACACGCACACCATTAGACACATGCCTCTGGTTAAGGTGATGATACACAACATATGGTGCTGGAGAGCCTCCTAAACCCCTTGCAGAGAACACAGAGGATCCTTAGGATTAGTGTGCGAGTGCTTCATACAGTGAGAATTTTTCAGATTTAGGCTTCTGGCAAAGGCTGACAGGGTAATGACCTGCTTCAGATGTTTAATTAGTTTTTACAGGGGCCAACTTTTCCAAGTAAGAATGATGACTTAATAATGTAGTCATGTATTAGGTCATTGTTGAATTGTTAATATAGTTGCAGTGATCATCCCCTCCTAGAATTGAGGACATTGTCTCAGTTGATGAGTTGTCAGCAGTTAAAGGACAGATGCGCTGACAGAGGGATAGATCATCAAGGACATCACCGATGTGCTCAGACTCAGCTCTTATATGATGGGCTATTGTGTCACTGCAGCAGTGGAGAGGGGTAGATTAGGAATAAATACACTTTGTTAGCAACACAAAATGTCAATGCACACTCTAGCTCTTTTCAGGTCAGTCTAAATAAAATGTTTGCTGTTGTAGTCTATTAGAGAAGCCACAAAGTGGAAACACAGTATCTCTCTCCTTGAACAATAATTGTTCAATCAAAGCTTAGAGGCCGTAAGAGGCTAAATAGTTCTGTTAGTCTTCAAATGTCTCTTGGGTAGCATCCAAAATCACTCCCAATTCATTATGTGGTCTCCTAGATTTACTGTCTGCCATTTTATTTGACTGTCTGAGTCCTGAGTCTGAAAATTTGGCCTTTATACTGTGCCCTCTAAAATACCCAATGTAGCCAAAGCACAGTGGTGTGCATGGAACGTGCACTACTTCCTGCTCACGAATGCACTGCATTGTATAGATGAGATAATTACCCATGCACCACTCCTCACCTGGCAGTGATGACACACAACGGTGATTAGCAAGTCTTTGAAGTATGAGTACACTGTTACATGGAGAGTAGTCTGTGTCTCCATTCAGCAGCTGCGTTTTAGACCAGACTGCATCAACGCTTCACAACAAGGGGGGCGGATCCCTTGCAGCCAAACCTATCCCAACATTCATTCAAGACTTCTCAAATCAGGGATGAATAGAAAAACATCTGCGGAGTGCATTTTGTAGTCCACACCATCTTTGTAGGTTACACCATCATGTTGTATTTTGTATGTATGTAAATGTTATAATCATTAAAAAGTAAATATTTGAGGGGCATTTACCATACACAGCTGATGAGCTCACTCGCTAAATACAACCAGCAATTTCTTTTGGTGGCTCCACTTAAAACACTGTAAACAGCATACTGCACTAATATGCAAAGGTTGGAGTAACCAAGTAGGGCTGAGCATTGCTAATAAACAATAGTGTTTGCATTAGAGTTTACTTTATCATTCAGATCAGACACTGTGAGTGGTGATAATAAATATAAGCATGCTCATACACAGTCTCATAGCTGCTGGAAATGTGAATATGATAATATTATTTAAATCTCCAATCTGTCCTGATGCTGCTTGAATAAGTATGAAGATCAGGAACAAACTCCACCTTTCACACACGAGCAAATTCCAGCAAATGACCGCAGCTAAGTCAATGACCATCGATGAAACATCGAGACACACTCACCTTCTCATTAAAATATGCAGATGAGCTCCATATTAATGATCCTGACAGATGTTCAGATGCAAATTCATGAGCCTATGAACTTGTAAATGAGCGACATTATCACTACTGTCATGGGAAAAGTGAGGTGGGTTACTGTGAGCTTTATTTATTTATTTATTTATTTTTCCTTCAGAAACTCACCGTGTCCGCCTGTCAGAAGATATTTCAGGTGATCTTCGAGACTTGTGATTGTATTGTGATAGAACCTGAGGGCTGATTGATCTTTTGCACCAGTGTTCAAACATTAGACAGATGTTCCTCACGGGGGTACTTAATAAAGGTCAGAATTTCAAAATTTGAAAGGCCATTAGTTTGGTTTTGATGCACCTTCAGATGGATGAATCATCTTGCTGCAGATAAAACCCAAGGGATCCCTCCATTATTTATGGGACTTGTTGTGACTTGAATATAAAATTTGTCATTTTATCACCAATTAAAATGCAGCTTCACAAAGACCCTTTAAGATTACTCTCGGTATTTCACAACCACCCTACAGCTTAGAAAACAGGAGTTTTAGTTACAGAAAAAGAAATTGCTTGAAAACGATCTAAGAGCAGCATTACCAGTCGAGCCATCTCCTCCTCAAGACACAAGGCCTCCTTGGCACCGTCTTTCGTGATGACACCCGTGCACGCGGGGTTGGGGTCACATCTGGCTGTGCCTGGATCTGATCTGAGCAATCAGATGGAGCTGGCGAAGCATCACACGCCAGCCTCCGTGCTCAGAGGGAGCGGAGGAGTGGAGAGAGAGACGGGGCGAGGAGCCGTGGTGAGAGGTCTGCAGATGGTTGATAACTCATATACGCTCACTACATTCTCTCCTCTAAGTCTTATCTCTTAAGTGCGCTGATTGCTGAAATTTTAACTCTTTCTTTCTTTTCACTTGTGTCTGTTGGTTTTTACTTCTTGATTTTGAGTCCAGTGGGAAGTACTTTCATGGTGCTTTTCTTTTAGCCGAAGGAGGTTCTTAGAAATGAAAAGTATTTCTTGCAGCACTACTGAGCCTCAGATTTCCTATGCTCCACTTGTGTCTCGACAAGCAAGGACACCGTGTCTATGAACTGAACATTTTCAGGTATTTCAACAATACTGTCAAAACAAAAACTTGAATGAGTGTATTTCTAGGTACTCCCCTTACGCACACAGTACTGAAAACAACATGGTAAGTTACTCTACCACATCCAAGGACCAGTAGCTGCTGCTGGTCTGTCTCTGGTTACCATGTAACCTTCGCGATTCTTATCAGCTGTTACATGTTAACATGTTGACTCTGGGAGCGAACTGAAAAACACCCACACTTTTTATTGTTTCTGTCATTATTAGTGCACAGCTGTGTACAGCTAATTGTTCACAGCTGTGCACATTTAATGCATGAAGAGACATTAAAGATGCATAAAACACAAGAAGCTTACCATTGTGAAGCAAGCTGACATTGAACACCCTGACACAGAACAGAGGGATTACATGAAGATGTATTTGCACCAAACTTAGCAAATAAATGGGGCATGAGCGAGGGAGGAACTCGCTGCATTTTGGAGCCAATTTGATTAAAAGGATTTTTTATCACTTTATTTATCACTTACCTGGACATTTTGAGATGGAGCATTTTCAGAGTCTTGTCATTTCCTCAGGATAATAATGTTTGGATGTTGATGTGAACACTTTGACTGATGCTGGGGCACCACAGAGCCTTACCTGGTCGAGCACGTTTAGCACTTAGTCTCATTGCTTACTGCAGCACCTCAGGTTTGAATCCAGTTCACACCACCACCCACTCTTTCTCTCTCCCCACCCTTCTTGTCACTCCCTCACTGCCCCCCCACCATCCACCCCC
>OMNW01003917.1:85114-102294 GCA_900303245.1 Selene dorsalis | reverse complement strand
CAAAAAAAACAACCTAAAAATTAACTACACAACCAACGGAAATGGACATATCTGCAGTGATCCATGACTTTCTATAATGTGGTTCAGATCTACATAATTTGAATGTGACAGACGTGTAGGATTGTTTGGTCTTGTACTGGTGGAGGTTTGTGGTCCACTGAGGTTCAGTTCTAACCTCTTTATTGTGTTGCAGGTGGATTTGCAGTGGCCACTGGGAAGTGGGAAAAGAGACAATACATGGCCAGTTTTTTAATTAAGAGGTTGCTTTCTTAATATATCTTCACAGCTACAGATGGAATCATTATTTGAAAGGTCGATGCACAGTCCAATAACAATCTTTATTGGGTGTGAGATTGTATTGATTGCTCATACAGACTGTAACAGAATATTTCATGAGCACAATGTGATGCAAATGCAATATTTCAAAGTCATAAAATAGGGATTTAGTGTACGTCCTCTAGCCCTTGGGCAAAGATTGTTGGAACAGGAAAGGCTTTTTTTTTTCTTTTTGGCAACAGTTGCCTAACACTGTAGCTCAGTGGTGACGGCACAACAAAAGAGTTCAGATGCACACAACAGGAATTAACTAAACATGATGTGCTCTCTGTGCTTTCCACTTTAGAAACTATCCATGTGGGCACTGACCACGCTTTCTGTATATCCCAGCCCAAATAATACCTCGAATTTAATACTCAGCCCATAGTCATTCAGTTTCAGATTCATCAGTTTCTTTCCCTGCCAAATCTATTTACAGCACCCCGCAGCACTTTAAATTGGAAGATTACTCTTTAGTCCATACAATTTAGAGAATGCACGGCATTCCCATTGCCACAAGGCCTTAAAATCAATATGTCAATACACCTACATCTTTTTCTATTCCATTACCCTCCTTGCTGGGTGCAGTCACTGTAAAGGAGGCAGGGGTATGCATGCATGATAATACTACATGATACGCTCACATGCACAAATATTTTGTCCATCCTTTTAATGCATCCACTTTTAGAAATTCTAGATGTCATTAATAAGGCAGTTTTTTGGGGGGGATCAGTGGTTTTCTTTTTATTCAGCAGCTCCTCTCAAGAATAAATCAAAGCAGCACAGAAGAGCGAACACATCGTATTTCAGTATCCGCATAGTTGGAATGGTTATCATTTTAACTGTGTGTCACATTACCGTCTGAGACAAATTTCAACATGTTTCAGCAAAAGTCAATGCCGGGGAGTGAAAGAGCAATTTATCAGTCATTGCCCTCTGTGAAATCTTAAGATTTGTATATGACATTAGTTATCTCCTTGGGCAAACAATGCTCGGCATGTTTTATTCACGTCAGCTGAACTCTGGTCTGGCTCGGGCCGGCTTGAGGTGAAGATCAAGCATGTTAACTCTTTACCGCACATTAGGACAAGACACGAGCCCGTCAGGCTTAAAACTCAAGACAGCGCACTGCCTCGCCCGCCGTCTGCTGCGGAAACCTGCTGACAGGAGTGAAACTCGAAGCTTCCCTTCTCTTTAACAGATAAGGATCCAGACCTCCTTTAGTCACCACTGAGCTCCCCCGTGCGCCGCAGACCAACACACAGAGCTTCCTACAACTGAACTGGCAAGGGAAATGAGGACAGACAGTCTCTTATCAGCAGTTCTATTGCCTTTTCTCTCCCATCTTTCTGACAATGAGGCGCTGTGGCTCCTCTCTTTTCACCCGCCAAATGTGTGACTGTACCCAGGACATGGAGATGATCAATTACCCTCGATGTCTCCGCCCCATCAAGCACATTTATATCGCTTTAATGAAACGAGAGGGAGTGTGATAGTGTGGACTTTGGAAAGTAAAAGAGGAAAAGAATTAAAAGAAAAGAAACTTTTTTTGGGGGGGGGTGGGCACTGTCTTGAAGACACTACAAAAAAGTTAAGTGTCTGTAAAGAACAAAAGCAGCTCAGAAAGAAAAGAAGATTTCATGTCAGGTGCCTGATGTCTGCCTTTGACCTTACTTTGCCAGAGTACTCTGCTATTCTAAAGGGCACACAGAGAGGGCAAAACGTGGGAATTAAACTGTACTGCAAGACGAGACATGTCTAACAGCTCAAGGCTCCATTTAAATGTAGAACCACTGGTCTTCAATATTACATGAATGTAACATGGGAGCTCACATTTTTAAAACATTTCTCACATCCCATCACGAAACCCTTCAAGGCTGCTTCAATTAAGCATCTAGTATGTTTGCAGTTTGTACTAAGGTTCAATAACATGCATTGTCCCTGTCAAATGAACAGATAACTTCATTCACTCATTTAGCCAATTCACTTTCCGAGCCTCCAGCCTCTGCAGAGCTCGGCTTAGTTGCAGTTTGGTTCCGCAGAAGAAAGACAGCTCTGTGGAGAGTCATTGCAGGAACTAGCAGCACTGCAGTTGGTAATCTTTTTATATAAGTGATTTTCTGTTAATAAACAACTCCCTTTAAAATGTAAATACTGTATGTTGACCTCTTGTTTGGGGAATAATTGTCAATAGATGTCTTTTGAAACTGCATGCACTTTGAAATAAAAACTCTTTGATGAAAAATTTACTCCTATAGGCAACATCTCTGTGGTTATAAAAATAAGGCTGATAAAGTAACATCTCATAACAATGGGTTGAGCTTTAATAATTAATGAGATTATCTCACAGTGGATTGGCTCGTTTGTATATTTCATGATGTATGTATGCATGTGTATCTTCTTGCTGATTGCTTATTTTGTTATTTGTTGTTTCTTTATGTTGAACTCTCCTGCTCAGTTGAAAGGTGCTGAAAATGTGAGCCCTGGGCTGGGCGTGCGAAGGGCACGAACTTTATTCTTCTGAAAAACGAGGATTTACAGTGTCTCCTTGGTTTTCTGGAAAAGAGCATTTACAACGTTTTCTTTTTTTGTCTTTTTCTCCCCTGGATGAGAGTGCCTTAACTTTCAGAAATTCAAAAGTGTAGATTCCTGCTCCAGTGATAGAATTCTGGATTTGTGAAATCCCTTTATAGCAGACATATTGCTGCTGTAGCACTGCTGTATTATTACAGCTTACTCCTGTAAGCCGCATTTTCCACAGAGGTTAACAACATGCTTTCAGCCAGGATGAATAGCTCCAAATACTGTCCTCGATTCATGCCCATATTTGGCTTATGAGATACCAGAAACAAAACATCTAATCCTATAGAGTCCTGCCTTTTTGTTTGTAAACATAGTTTTATTCCATGTATGAAAGCTTGTGATATTCAATTTCATGACTCCCTCTCTATTTCATAGATGATAAAAGTATTGTAGGATGAAGGCTTTTTTCTGTAAATATTTCAGAGGTCAAATTAGTGCTTATCCATTAGTCATAAGGCAGGGAGCACCAAACATCTCGGATCTGGTGGGTTTTTAAAAAAAAAAAAAAAAGGAGGGAAAAAAAAGTTGCCCAAATCAAAAGGAATGGTTAATATAGCTGTTGTTACATCATCACCACAGCCTCAAAAGCCTCATGAGGCTAATTATTTGTAATCAAGGATTTTTTGTTGAAGGCGTAAACAAAGAAAAATTATCAATTCAGCAAACTGCTTCTTAACTCCTGGTCTTTTAACCATGCAAACATTTTGCAGGCTGGCCATGTTGGATGCAGCCTGGGAGATTTATTGAGCCGACAGAAGCTTCAATCAGTTTTGCCTCCGCTTGCAGTTAATTTATGGCTGAAGCAAGGATTATTGAGTGTTCATGCAGGCTGAAGATGCAACAAATTAACACTTCCAAAATCATTTTTTGAACGTGATTATTTTTTTTTTGACTTATGTCCCCCTCTCTCTGTCAGATAGTAAAGTAAACACTGAGGTAATAAATTAAGCTTGGAGTAGATTTTAAAAACATGTGTTATTTAACCTCATAACAAAGGGCAGAATAATACATCCAAAGCAATTTCAGGCTTGGGTCGGACAGCTTTATTAACATCTAATCAGTACAGAATGTAGCATCAGTGTAAAAGTGAACTTGTTGACTTTTATTTGAATTTGGATGAGGTCAGAGTCCTTTTGGAAAACTTTATTTTAGAATAACAACATGTCCTGACATTTAAAAGACGTGACATGCTTTTCAGATAATGAGGCCCGACTGGAGCAGAAGGCATAGTGAAACTCCCAGTTTTACTGGATTGTGTGTTTTGTCCTAGTACTGTTTTTTTTTATTACCAACATGAACAGAAACATTTCTGGAAACGTTTTTTTTTCCGAGGTGAACTCATTAAAATCAAAACCAAGTGTAACCCTGCAGTAGGTAAGGCTGCTATGGAAAAAAGGGAAATTTCCAACAATATCATTATAGAAAAATGTTACAACTATTATAAATATAGTCTGGTGTTTGAATAGTGTGGGTGTGAATATCAGCCTGTAATAACAAGTGTTTTTTTGTCTTCCATTCTGTATTCCCATTTCTTGCCTCCAGTTACTTAACACACAGAGTTATAAGACTCTCCTGGGCACTGTGATAACCCTGTAGGTTTATGTTATTGTTTTAATCATCAGTCGGTTTCTAAGGAATCATGTCAGGCAGGCAGACGTCTGTAAATACCCACGTGCTTCAGCCACTGTTGCCATGGAGAAGAAGCCTGAGAGAGGTGAAGATC
The DNA here is from genome assembly GCA_900303245.1 of Selene dorsalis. NCBI lineage: Eukaryota > Metazoa > Chordata > Actinopteri > Carangiformes > Carangidae > Selene > Selene dorsalis. Next base: position 97,673 of record OMNW01003917.1, on the reverse strand, counting down.
AGAGCCGAAGTGAATTGAAAAAGCAGTCAAACAAAAACTCAGCAACATAGTTGTTGAATTCATCCACAACCAGCGAGAGAATTTAAAAGTAAAATGACTGAAGCTGCAGGTTGTTTTCATTTTTTCTCAACAGCATAAATCTCAGCTCACACACCAGAACATCAAGCTCAGTGATGGGATGTTTATTACCCAAATGTCATAGTTTCCTTCCACCTCACAGGCTCATACCTTTGACTCCTAAAAGATATTATAACACTGTTTTAATAATAATATTTTGCATCTTCTTCAGCCAGGAGATTTTCATACCAATCCAAGTTATATCAGTTGTACAAACCCTAAATGTACAGTAGCTCCAACCTCTGTATGTGAGCTGTGAGCCACTGAAAATCAGGTGTGGGAGGGAAAAAGATAACAACTGTCTTCAGTAAAATTCTGTCATTTAGACCAATAGTTAAATAAATTCTACTTGGTTGTGTAAATCTGTGGATATCCCAGAACTTGACTGATACATACCTGAACAGTAAAAGCTAGTAATACACTAGTCCTAGTCCTATTTAATCTTAAATGGTTGTTGTTTGCATTCTTGCATTCCAGCATTGTTGTATACATGGTGAAATGCAGAAGACACCAATTTATTCCTCATATCATCACTATTTGTGGGCTTCAGACCTGCTTTGTTCCTTTTTATTCATTCATTCATTTGTTTTGTGAAAGTTTGCTTACACCGCCAAAACAATCATGATGGATTGATTTATATGAAACATTATATTATACTATGATATATTAGAATATTAAACTATAATATGAAATGTGTGTATATTTTTGGAAAAGGAATCTTGACCTGGTTTTTCTTCTCCTCTAAATAAAGATTAACATGCCCTGTCAAAGAGGTTGGGAACAAATGTTCTACAACTGTCTCTGCCACCAAGGAACATGGGGAGAGCAATTTACTGTGCTCACCAGTCACTCTAATCTTCAAAGGATGCTGTTACTGCACCGCTTACATCGCTCTCTATCCGCACAGAGTTTATCCGGCCCATCCTGCCTGGGTGTGTCAGGTTAAGTGCTAGATTACAGACTGTGTCAAGTGAACTACCCCCAAAGTGACAGCGCTTAAAATATTGATGCCGCCATTTGCTTTGTTCCTTTACACTTTTTTACCATATTTTCGTAAAGAGCCGGTGTGGGAGTGATACAGTGATTTCCTCTCTGTATCAGCTTGACACCAGGCCTCAAGGGTGGGGGGCTGTCAGGCCCATCTGAATGGAGCGCATCTGCATGGCGGTGCCCGACGAAGCAGGGCCGCGCTGTAGTGCAGCCGCCCGGTGTTTAGCTCCAGCATTTAAGGGATCAAAGTCACCGCTCCAGCAGAGCAGAGTGGTGGTAACGACAATGCATCAAGGGCAACACTCATCTCTGTCTAATTGTGAGGTGGTTCAAAGGGGAGCGAAGCTGCTCAGATTAGATTGTGTTGTAGTAAGGTCGTGGGGAAAGAGTGAAAACGGAGGGTGTTGCGTCGGGAAGGAGCAGGAGACAAGGACAGAGATACAAGCGGGATGACGGAACGGTGGGGTGGTGGGTGGTGGGTGGTGGTTGCTACGAGCAGAACAGAGGGGAGAAAACACAGAGACACACTTGCTCCCTTCTGGTGCCAGTACATTTCATCCCATTGTCTTTTTTCCTGTCTTTTCTGTGAGCTCTGCCAGTCACAGTCTGTTGCCCAGATGAAGCTTTGGGCCACTAGTTTGGACAAGATATAAGGCTATTGCACATGCACGCCTGCCAAGTTTGTGATACTTGTTTTGCCAAAATTGCCACTGTATTATTTCTTGGGTCTTATGTTGTTTGAGCAAAAAAAAAAGGACAAGCACTTCCACTTTGGAATGCTCCACTGCATTAATATTTTGATGCTGCGCAGGCCAAGAGACCAGGAAAATGATAAAAGAAGGAAGACGTGGGTGTGTGTTCCAGGGTTAGTGATGCTTTATTTCCTTTGTTCACTACAATAAGGTCATCTATTACAATTTCTATACACATGAATGCTTGTAAACATTTTTTCTTTCATCTCTGTCACTCAGCAGCTACCCAGTGGGCCCTAAAATTCAATGCAAACTGAATCACACAGATAAGCACCGATGAGAAAACAGCGGTCAGTTTTGAAATTTCAATCCAGCGACGCATGCATGAATGAGCGCCACTCGCCCGGCTTTTTTCGCGGCGCTCTTGGTAGGTATATGTAAATGCCTCAGTATGTTTAATTCAAATGGCAAGTCAGCTCTTTGGGCTCATGTGAGGTGGTGTTGAATACAATTAGTTTCACGTCGCTAATGCATAAATAATGACTTCCCCTGGAACAGTGAGAGCATCCTCTGTCCTCTGCTGTCATACACAGCTGTGGATCACAGCTCTCTCTCTCTTCTAATAGAGGATGTTATGATAAATGTGGAGAGTACTTTATATGCTATTAGAGCTAATATTATTTTCCCCTACATTCAAGCCATGAGCTCATGCGATAAAGACGGTTAATTCATATACCATTGTAAGGTGGTACTTAAATTGTGGCCATCTTCACATAATGTGGGTATTAACCTGACCTGTTCATATTTTCAACATCGCTGTTAGATCTCGAGTAGCTCTGTCAATACCGAGGAAAAGTCCCTGATGATGTCATCAGATTTATCAACTGCAAATTTGCTGCAGCCATTCAGTTGATATTGAGGTATTTCACAGGATAAGAAAGTGGAATAGAAACAAGACACTCAAATCCTTAGAGATGCAGTCAAGCCAATGGCTGATTATAATGGAGGCGACTGAAGTTCTCTCCGTCTGATAAAAGCGTTAGGAAGAAAGCCGTTCCAGTGATTTTGAACATTTGTACAATGTTCACAAGGAAAGAATAATGTCCTGTCGTAGTGTTTGTTTGATCAGCTCAAATGCAGCACGATCCCTGCGGATCCCGAGACCCCGGTTTGCACGCAGCTCCAAGAAAGACTGCAATCAGATCTGTAATCTGACCAACTGGGATGCACGTATGATGTTGTTGGCTTTTCGGCCACTACTGACCATTTGTTTTTAATCAGTCTCATATGACTCCTCCACCGATAGACTAAATACTAAATTGATGAAGTCCATCTTTAACTTTGACATTTTTTTATTGATACAGTTGTAGTTTGGCCCATGATAATTTCCCTCTCCTGCCATAAAGTAAAATCTGATTTTCACCCATGTGGACGAAGAGACAGGGTAAGCAAAGACACCGTGTGATATGAATGCCTCCGTTTGCACAGCTTCTCAGAGTAAATTACTTCATGGTTTTCTGCATTTACAAGTGTAATGACAGTGAAAGTGACTGGTGGCTATGTCTACACTCCAGCACAGTGACTGCTGGATTGAATTATTACATGTACAAAGTATTAAGGATGAAATCAGTGACTCTGACGGTGACATCTGATGATAAGCTTATCCAGTATTGACTGACAGCTGCTGAGCAAGTGGAGAGCAGGCTTTGTGATACTGACAGTCGTCATAGTTTCTTGTTGTTTCCTAGCAACATCCTCAAACCCACTTTGTGATTTGGCTGCAAAAAGTTGCTGGAAAGTACGTATATCCATTACCTGGGTGTACTGTATTTGTCTTACAGCTTCATTTATTTTTGCTGTGAAACCAGAAAAGTACATTTGCTCGAATGAAGGGATGGGATTTCGGTGAGGCCAAATGTATTGATTGTGAAGACTCAAATATAGAGAGCACCAGCAAAAGTGTAAAAACTATACAAAAGGAGGATTCAAGCAGGAAAAGGCCGAGAGATAAAAGCAGGAAGTGGACGGTAGAAGGTTTGTGTCACAGATACCTTTCTAACAGGGATACAGTTGCACTACAATTATCTGCATCACAACACAGAGCTGCTAAACAACACTATTACTTTACAAAGGAGATGTCACTTCCACAAAACACTTTTAACCAAATCCATATTGTCCTCTGGATTTGATTTTTCCTTCAGTGCAATTCTCTCATGCTGCACGCAGCCAACTTTCATATCTCAGTCTTTATAGCCTGTCATCAGCAGATGCACCAAACAAGTCTGCATTTTTAAGCATGTTACGAGACAGTCATCGGGTAACAGAAAACAAGAACTCCAACTGTTCGCCTACTTTAAAAAGTAAAGTTAGTACAACTGCTATTTCACAATGTAATGTCTGATTACAACCATGGATCACATGTAACTGTAGTATTTAATACCAGGGATAAACTGCTCCTTCTCTCATTAAAACACCACCACTGAAGGCAAACAATTTATTGTACAGTGTACAGTCAAAAACAAACACATTTTGTGACTTCAACCTTTGATGTCAATTTTTGCCTTTACTAACACTAATTATCTGTTAGTAGACATAATGATTTCCCATGCCGCTGCTTGAACTCTCAGTTTAAGTGAATATATTTATAGCATGTCTGTGTTGAATTTAATCAGAGCACTAGACTTTTTTGTTTACAAGTCACAGCACAAACAAAAGCCCAGGACATGCTAATGGGCTGTGCCAATGCTGAGTTAAAATCAAGCAAATATTTTATTATCCTACAAAAAATCTTATCTTATGGACCACATAAAGCTAACTAATGAAATCAGGAAGTGTTTTACTCGGATGACTATGTGATTATTTTGCATCCAGAGACAAGCTAAAGTCTAACATTTCTCATATTAGCTACACTGGGCAGGGATGTATGAAAATCAAAAAAATCAATGAACTAACTAATATATATATTAAGTGACAGTAATGTAACTTTACCAAAATCACAGTGCAGTTGTGTGTCCTGAGAGAGTGTGTGAGTCCACGCCAAAGAGAGCAACGAGCAAACAGCAGACATCAAAGCCTTCTATGGAACTTACAGCCTGATTAACAGAGGAATAATGTCCAAACTGAGCACCAGCAAACTATTACATGAACTGAATTTAGTGATTGACTAATGAATGTAATGATCTGTGGGGGGAAAAAAGTTCCTGTGAGTAATTCTTGAGAGAAGTCAAATAGGAGTCAGTTGGCTGTCTGTGGTTAAGGGCTTTAAAGTACTTCCATATTGGGCTCAGCCTACCATACTGGCTACCCAGGAGATGGGTAATGAGTCAGAGTGATGCTGCCTTAGTGATGCTACTATAGGATAACCCTGCACCTTTCTCTGTTAGTCAGATGTTACTGCACACACAAACCTGTGAGAGGATCCGTGAGAAGAGTGCGTGATGATCGTGCATCTCAATCACTGATCAAAAGGAAAATAGAAATGTGGAGCTAGAACAAACACGGTTACAGATGCATAACAGATGTAGCGATGCTGATATTTGTGTTGCATTTTCTACACTACATGCACTTCTTTTATCTGTGAAATATAATTTCAAATGTTTGGTAACTAAGTGCCGGTACCACTTTGTTAGGAACATGCACCTGTAGATGCGTTAAAACAATGTGGTCATTTTTGTGCTGTCGATTCTATCACATTAAGGTGCTTCTAATATCCCCTTCAATATGTAAATGGAGAAATGGAAATTTATTTCTCCAAAGCCAGGTTTTCTCGTAGCAGCTCTACTGTGACACAAAGAACTGTAAACTGATAAGCCCCAAGACTTTTCTTTGGTCATGGCCTAAACTCAGACAAGGCTGGATCTGATCTTAAAAATGGATTGGACTCAACAACGGTGGTCCTGCCTGGAGCCAAGAAACAAAACCGTCTCATTAAATTTCAGAAAATAAGCACAAATACTTAACCATGAACGTCACATTCCTCCCGCACAAAAGGATTTCCTGCCAATAGTATGAATGGGACATGGAGATTGGACATGGGCGGTGGTAAGATGAAACTTCAGACTGTGGGATCACATGAGGCCAGCCTCAGACCACCTCCTGGACAGCTGACCGCTGGATGTTTGCTCTGTGACACCTGAAATGAAGTGAAGCATGGAGCTCAGAAAGGCCAGCCAGCTGTTCTCAAATGTCACCTGTGTCCTGCTGAGGATTTAGCACCAGCAACAGCCTGAGACACAGAGCCAGACTTGTTACGGTAACACGTCTTAGCCATCATCTTCTCCAGGATCTAATTAGCACAAATTGCTAAAATCACACATGCATGGACCCTCCAACCCCAACCCACTGCCCTTCCCCCACCTCATCACCATCACTGACTAATTTATTAATGATAAATGTACTTGAGCAAAACTCTGACAGGATGATTTATGCAAGTAAGAATATGAGTATGCTTTATGCATGGAAGAGTTTTGGTGTGATTTTTTTTTTTATTCTGCCAACATAAACACATGACAAATTCCTCTCTCATCACTTCATCTTGTGTATCTACAAACATACTGGCTGATATTAATTTTACAACTAAATATGCTTTTTATCACCATCATTCTTTATCATCTCTTGCAGTCATAAGTTTTTCATTAAGGAAGCAGCTTTAATTTCATTCATGTGATTTATGAGGATACAGGATTTGGGATTTTCCTATAGTGAATATTCACATAATGTATTTTCTCTAAAAGACTCGGGTGGAAATAATTTTTGTGTTACCCCGCAATGCTGTTTTGACACTTTTATATTAAGATCTTAACTAAAACTGCATATCAGTGCTCACATCCAGCAGTTTCTGCTCTTTTCTCCAATGTCTGTTTTGGTTAGTTCGTGTCCCAATTCAGTGGTTGATCCTTTGGATCTGGATTACATTTTTAAAGTAACCCTCCCGACCCAAACCATGAAGTACTGCTCCTGAAACCTGGCAATCTTGGTAACACAGTTCTTTAAGCCCTTAGATTTACCATTTGATGTTTAGCTAGGCTGATACCAATTACTTAAGTGTAATCATTGGGCTGTCTGATGATTGCTTCCAAATAATTTTCATAACAGATGTGAGACGAGGATTCACTTGTTGTAACCTTGGTTGCTCAGGAAAACAAAGTTGCATTTGTCAGCTGTTTCTGAATAAAACAACCTATCCACTCCACTTTGACACAGCTTGTCTTCAGAAACAGCCCCTAGTGGGCACAACTAATGAGATTTGTTAGCCTGGCAAATCAAGCTGTTTCCCAACCACAGTCAGGGCCTGGAGTTGCATGCACTAATGCACAGCTGTTTTCATACTAGGGAAAATAACATGTTCTAGGAAAATTTTTATTATTGAGAATAGATTTTGTCATTTTAATATGACACTAATTGAAAAGAAAGGACATGGTAGCATGCTACATCCAGCACCATGAGGCCATATGGTCTGCAGTGTTTTATGAGAATTTGAAGGTTTTCACAACCTTCAGATGGGATTACATACTACAGTATTGGAGGGGTGGTGGTGAGGTAGTTTCTAAAATGTTAAACTCTTGGCTTCAAAGCTCTTCAAATATGTCAGACACAAAGTGATATATGCTGGGGTTGAACATGCACTGATTAGGAATTCATCATACGGTTTTTGGGAGGCAACACGAAAACTAAGACGGGATAACGAAGGAGTGTTTCAGAACCGTCTCTTTGCAGCTTTTCAGAGGTTCTGCACTGTTGCCATATGAAAGTCAATAAATCATCCGCATTGCTAAAGCATACAGAATTCTGGAAACACCTACAAACAACACTGGAGAACTGATCGCAACCATAATGTTTTGATTACCATTTCACAAGTCGCTTGCTGGTAGGGTTTACATCATCAGCATAGGAATAATGAAACCAGGGTATTTACAACAGAACAACTAAACTCTGCATGTCTGAGATGATTTCTGTTTTCGCTGCAAATTACCTCAATAAAGCAGCAGGGGAGCGATTTTCCTGTCAGTCATCCCTATGGCTCCCATAAATGAAGATGTTGGTGTACGAAGTGATTACCTGTTAATAATGCTCAGTGGGCATTGTTAGGCAGTGGACGTTCCATTGCACCAAACCAATTAGCCACGTTTCAGAAAATTTGCTTTCTTCAGTTTAAATGAGTGTCAGTTTTGTAGAGCTGGACAACACATGATTATATCCGTATATATTTTCAACCTTCAGAAAAGATTTTTTTTTTCTTTTCACCATCGCTAACCTCACCACTGGAGGAGGCTCAAAATATACAGGGGTCATATAACTGTGGTGTGTTCATAAAAGCAGTGGGTTTCATAACTGAATGTATTATTTGAGAATGTTTTCTCAGCGAAGGCCAGACACATTGTGAATATGAGCTTGTATTTGATACATTCAGAGGTCAAACTTCCCGGGGGAAGAAACATACAACGGTGTTTCGTTCTTGAAATGAGAAAGTTCCGTTCAGTGGAGGAAAACACAGAGGACAGAGAATATTCTTTTTCATTTTCAATGAAATGACCTTTTCTTTGATGGTCGCTTCAGTTGTGAGTCTCTTCTTTCAAACACATTAGACTTTTAGAGATCTTGCGATTTTCAATTAAACAGTATGGCTTTAATGAAAATGTTATTCAGCAAAGATGCATCCTTTCCAATGTCACAGAAGATGCTCACGTTTGAACCTTTGCCCACATGATATTAGTTTACACATTTGTAGGAAAATTCAAAACCAACTGAAACCTCAGCTCAAAAAAAAAGAAAAAAGTATTTATGGAACGAGCTGCTGTGCTGCCAGATGTAGCTTTAATGTGGTTTATATTTCTTTTTGGCTTTATTCAAAAATGGAGTTAACATTTCTCATATGTGGTTTGACAACAATATACAGTAAAGCTTTAGATTACACCTGGCAAAGTACGGCTGTCAAAGTTAAAGCATTAACGCATGCGATTAATCTGGAAACAGTACCACGTAATCACATCACATAACTTAGATAGAGCCTGTCTGTAGTCTATGGTCTGTGTCACTGGTGCCACCTCGTCCCATATTTGAGGATTAAATAGCACATCCCGTTTTCAATCAGGAGGGGACAGGGTTTGTCCTGTATTTCAAGTCGCCTTGAATGCAGCATTATCCCACCCACATCCTGTGAAGACCCGTCCCACTCTGCCTGTGAGCTCGTAAAACTCGATGCTACGGCTGGGTTGATCACAGACTTGAGTGGAAGAATTCAGACTCTTGGTTTGACAGTGTCAATAACAGTGACTATCAGACTAGTTGTAAGGGATGTCCGTGAATGTTTCCTGTGGCGGACGGTGGCCTGTCACATGTACGGCAGCTTCAGTAGGACAATATTCTCCATTCACAACAAAGCCTGATGTGATTTGTATATGAAGTTTGAGGTGTGCAGTCGGATAAATAGGCATTTATTTCATACACTTATTGATGTGAAAAATATACAAATATGACGTGTTATTATTTTTCACCAATCCATAAAATTGCATCCTTCACTCTAATTGCATCCTTCAAAATAAGATTGACCATCTATAATAGAATGAATAACTAAATACATACATAGATTTACTTCCCAGTAGTAAATATTGTGATTTCTTCGGTTTAAAAATGTTTGTAGATATTTTGTGTGGTCTTTTTGCACTTTGTTTGAGTTTGTCATTTCTTTATTTCCAACGCCACACGTGTATGTGTTTTATCTCCCAACCAAAATACAAGTTATATTTGTATTTTCATCCAGATGAATCACAGAGTAGTATTGCAATTAATCAAGTTAATTTATTTAATCGATTGACAGCCCTAGTTTAAATATTTTGTACACGTGTGATACCAATAGAATACAACTATAACTATATATAACATAATAATAAGCATATACCAGGCCCCAATAGGCTTACACTGTATGTTCCTTAACAACAGGAATGTAAGGAAAAGGAACAAACCTGCATATGGGACTTTAACTGAGTAAAGTTAGAATTTTAGTAGAACTTTAATATATATATGCATTGACTCACTCCTGTCCCTCAGGGTCATATTAAAAGGATTTGAAAATATTTTATTTTATTTATTTATTTATTGCCAGGAGCATATATGCAAAGGATTTACACCCAATGTTGAGAGAGGGATATTAAAAGCAGTGCTGAGCAGTGAAGACTTCTTTGTTGTCCGACTTACTGTGATGTGTTCAAAAGTTAAAACTGCACAAAAAGGCCTCATAATATATTTTATGCAACTCTATTCAAGAAATGTGCTCAAAAGATGTTTCAGAAGTAAAGAATAAATAGTAGATAGTGTAGCAACAGAGAGCAACTGTTTCATCTTCTCTGAGGGGGGTTCACTTTCCCACACTTTGAAATCACTGCATTACATATTACCAAACAACTTTGTACCACAATTTGATCTTTTTCTTTTTTCTTTTTTTTTTTTAATCAACTATTACATGTATCAGCCAGGCTTCAACTTAATCCAGCGGCTTCACACTTCATTTTCAAGCTTCTGATGTTCAAATGAAGACACAAATGCTGTAAATTCTACTTATTGTTTGCACTTCAACGTTGATTTCTAAATAAGGATGCTCATATTTAAAATACTGCACACTAGATACTCTTTAGTTCACTTTAAAGTCATTTTAATTCCTTTTTAATCAACTTCTGAGTTTCTTTTTTTCTAGTATTCACTGTGGCTTTGCCAAAAGTAATCTTAATAATAATATAGCTAAAATATCATGTCTAGACTTTGCAAGTACCAAATAATCAAAAAAACACTTTATAATGCAAGAATAAAATAGTTCAGTTCATCTTAGTTTTACTCTTCACATCTTATTGAATTTGATTTGCTCATATTTGAACAGTGACTAAAATTGTCACCATACACCTGTAGAAGTCCTGTTTGTTCAGCAAGGCTGTAAGAATGAGCACAACAAACAAGACCAGAAGCGAAAAGGATTATCACAATCCAACGCTCCAGTCCTGCAAAATGTAAATACAATTGTGATCTTCTTCTTGCAGTTTAATCCGGTGTCAATTCATAAATACAAAAAAACAAACAAACCTCTTTTAATAATCCATTTCATAAGGCTGTGTAATCCATCACCAAAGGTCTCATACTTAAATGATGATAGAGTATATAAGCCCATTCTTATCTTTCCTTAATTACAATACAAAAATAGAGACTGATGATGCATCTTCAGCCAAAACAAGTACTGTAAGATGGTTTTAAATATTGGTATATTGGTGTCACCATGACATCTCAACAAAATGGGTTTAGTTATTGACAAAGAATTTAGAGGATGTTTTTTTTTTTTTTTTTTTTTTTTTTTTTTTAACAAATCTTTTATTTGGAAACAGCTCTAATGAGCGCCTTGTAGCCACTATTTTATTTTTAAACTTGGCTTTTTGTCACTCTTGCAGAAAAGCACATTTTTGGTGTGCAAAACAACAACAACTTGCACTACATGGTGAATAATTTAATATTAAAAGCAAGATACAATGTCTGTCCTAAGATCCTTGTGATTAAAATAGATCAGCTTGTCAAGTTTGAACCTTTGAAATGACAACAAAGGAAAACAGCCTCTCTTTCAACACCAAGTTACACAGTGTAATAGCTACAATAACTGCAGACAAGACAGTGTTTCTTCCATTTTTATGTGTGTCTTTTCACCTTCAGGCTGTCAGCACAACCATTCCTCTGACCTCTAGATTATTATTCTTGAGTCCCAGTCTGAGAAGAGAAATAGTTACCCCTCCCTCAGCAACTACCCTTGATGTGCCTTGAGCAAGACATAAAGCCACAATTACTCCACTTGAACTGCTCAGAAAACTTTGGTTGTACTTGGCAGCTCCCAGTTGTGTAAATGTGTGGCAAGTCAGATTTTATTCATTCTTTATAGAGTAAAAGAAATACACAAAAACACAAATGCACTCACACTCAAAACCACAATGTCTCAATTAGATATCTGCACACACACACACACACAATGTTGTCCTCTTCACACTTTTCCTGTGCATGACACTGAGTTAAATGGAATCTTTAATGGACTTGAAGGGTCATCGGTGGCTGGCTGGACGCGATAGCATCAGTGAAGCAGCTATGACACCACTGGGACGACTGGGGCAGCACTGGAATCAGACTGTGCTAATCTGCCCGCAGGACTGACGCTATCGGCAGGCTCATCTCTGCTGAGAATGAGATCCCTCTCACGACCTTCACCAGATGCTTATCTGGCTTGGACAAAAAAGTCAGTGTGTGTGTGTGTGTGTGAGCGTGTGGACTTTTGGCCCGTGACTGTAAAGTTGTGGCTGTGTGTGTGTGTGAACTGTGTGGGGATTGTAAGGAAAGCCGTCAAAAGCTTTTGAGTGTGTATGAATGTGTATGTGTGTGTGTGTGTGTGAGGGGGGTGGGGGGAATATAGTATATTGTGAATGCTGTATTAGCCCTCCACACTGTAATTGCCTCTTCTCTCTGCCTCTGCTACAAGAAAGCTTTCAGGCCCAGAGGCATCTTTTAAAAATACATTGAAAACTCATATTTTCGTACTGCAAGGGATACTGTGTGAGATTCAGATAGTGTTGGTTTTAAGTACTTGGGGTTTGAAAGAAATTGTTCGGCATTTTTGGAATAGAGACATATATTTTCCCACAGAGAGTTTGATGAGGAGATTTATACCATTCGTTTGTCTGTGTGTTAAATATGAAGCTAGAAGGAAGCCAGGACTCACTGAAACACCTGTCTTTTATTTTCTC
>OMNW01003917.1:68820-85094 GCA_900303245.1 Selene dorsalis | reverse complement strand
TATTTTCTCTTGGCTAACAGTCTTCTTCTTCTTTCTTTTTTTTTTTTTAGTATTTAGCATTTTTGCTCTTATTTAGATAAGATAGTGGAGAGTGATAGGAAAGTTAGAGAGAGAGAGGGGGGAGACACACAGCAATGCCACATGTTGGATTTGAATCCACGGCTGCTGTCAAAGCATTATTATTTGTTAATAATAATTTTAGATTCTGATATCCATAAGAAGATATACCTGTGGTTTTAAGAACAAAAAACCATCAAACAGTTACAGGTCTCGCAACAGCAGGTCAGTGAGCCAATCAGAAGAGAAGAGGCTCCAAGCTAATCTTCTGACTGTTTTCTGACTGACTGAATAATAAAATATAGCAGATTTGAGGTAAACAGAGAAAACAAAAAAGTTTCCAGTTTCTGGGGTGCAGGTGGGCGGGGCTTGTGGCATGGCTAAGAGCGTTGAGTCTTTTGTTGTGACCTCACAAAGTTACAGAGGTCCTCATGGCTCATTTTAAGCTCAGTTTTTGAATGCAGGACTGTGTTCATTTTACAGTATTAAACAAGCTTTACCTGATCTAATTACAAATCAGGTCTCAACTCCTGTTGAGATTGTCAATCTGCAAAGTGAGAAACTTGTCATTTAAACAAAAAAATAATTGTAGGAGTTCAACTGAAGATCTGAATACATTCTTATTTAGTTTTGTTTTAACCCCAACCTTTTGAAGTGGGAAAAAATATCATCAGCACTTTAATAACACCTGAAGTGCATGATATGCACTTGTAACAAGTATAATTAGTACTTGTATCAGAAGACCTTATCATAAGGGATTCAGGGTCTGTGGAGATACATTAACTATCACTCTCATAAAACTGTCATTGGATTTTTGATTTATTAAAATGCAGGTTATGTGCTGTATACAGGCACGAATTGTGCCTTCAATCACAATGCAGTTATGAGCCTGTGGTACAATTTGTTTGAGCTGTTCAAATTTGAAAACACAATAACACCAAAAAACAGAGATCAACTAAATTGATTTGGTTTTTATCACATAATAATAAGCCATGCTTTTGAGCAGCGTGAAACCTAAAATGAGAAAGCAACAACTGACAGAAAACAAATTTAATTGGTTAGACACATGCCGACTAAGAATTATTGCACTTCCAATAACATCATCTATCGTCCAATTCACGATGCAACATCTCCTGCTTTTTCACACTGTCTGTGACAACAACAAAATGGATTTTCGTTACACACATCAATCATGAACAGTAGACGCAGCAAAATTGTCCTGTGTCACACAAATCAGCCGTGCACGGCTGGCAGTAATACTGTAATGACTGGATTTAGCCCTGAGAGGAACAACACTCTAGTTTATGGAAATCTGAATGAGGCTTACTCATGACTGAACGCAGGTGGCTGCAATTTCTGTGCATTCGATTTTATGATTTTTGATGAAGGCTTTTAGTATGAAATAATTAAACAGATGGATCGATAAACAGACAAACAGACAGATAAACAGATAGATAGATAAACAGACAGACAGACAGATAGACAGACAAATAGATAGATAGGTAGATATATAGACAGATATATCATCTCCTGTTATAAAAGTGAAACATAAATTGAATAAAACACAAAACTTGTGCATTAGGAGTGTTTTCATTTGTTTGGGGGAGGGTTAGGGTTAATTAATAAATGATAAACACTTTTAATAAATACTTGAAGCCGGGCTCCTCTGATACTTCATACTGTATGGGCACATGTTGCACCCCTGTAATGGGGCGGATAAATACAGAGACTTAAAACAATTGTTGTAGTTCTCACACAGCTCTGTAATGAATGAGAACAGTAATGGTTCGTGCCCTACAGGGAGCTCTAGCTCTTTCAAAATAAAGTTACATAAAACAACAAAACAACATGAAATTACCCAAATACAAAAAAAACTGCACCAACACACCAAACAATACAGTAAATGTTTTTGTTGATCATTATTTCCCTGTCTCCTCAATACCTGCTTTCACATCTAGAGGCTGCTTAAAAACAGCGCGGGCAAGTTGTTGGACTCCTGTTTTCTTTTTCCTGGCTCTGGTGATTTGGGGTGATGCCATCTTACAGTACATGTGTTAGCATGTTGGATGTGTTTCCAGTGACATAACGGATAGCAGTGAAACAAGGCCGACGCACACTTCGTCTGGTCCACCACTCGCGTTCCACTGATGTTGTGTTCCACTGGGAATGCAAAGTGCTCCCAAACAGCTGATTTAAATGAAGCAGGCGGCCCATTTAACTCCTGCTCCACACTCACCATATCCCTGTTCTTCTTTGTTTTGTTGCAGCTGCTTCTTTGTCTGTATTGGTGGTTGCTGGCAGGTTTAGGCACATTACCGCCACCTGGATTGGAGTGAAGACAGACTCAGACAATATATATATATGTTTTTGTTTTTTTTTTGACTCAGACATATTCGTTGTATGACTGCATGTACCCAACTGTGACGCCAGTACCGTGATGGCATGATATGAATACAAACACTGTTACACCCCTAATAGTGACTGAGAGAGAAAAGAGATGGGAGGGATAGAGAGCAGCTGCAGCTGGGGAAGGAGAAAATTGAAAAGTGTTAATCAGTAGCCCAACTGTTTAATTGTAAAAGCAAATGGAAAATGCAATTTGTGTTTTTGCTATTGTCTCGCAAACCACACTCATCTCCCGTTTTACGCACCTGCAGTAGTTGATTAAAATGTGCTTTGAACTCGAAACAAGCCCAAACAACATAAAAAAAAACAAACCAGCTCTTAAGGATAAGGACAATTTATGGCCCTGGCGCAAAATTAAATTGTGTTTAATTTTACAAACAATTTGCTATATTTCCAGTTTGAGTCAGATCTGGTAATGTTTCCTTTTAAAAACAGCATGCATAATCTTAACTCATCCACAGAAACCTTCAAATATATTTAATAAGACACGGGAAGAAGAGAAAACTCCGGCATGATTCATTTGCAGCCGGATTTGGGGAGAAAAATGGGATTTTGTTTCTGAAATCGTGTTTGGTAACTCATTCTGTATCTGTGGAATTACAAATCAGAATTCATTTTCAGAGAGGGGGAAAAAAAAGAGACAATGGGGTTTTCTCATTGCGTTGGGATGATCTGGCCTGCACATTGAACACAGAGAGCTGATAAGACCAAATGACTCAGCTGTGTCGCCTTTTATCACAGTGAGCTGCTCTGGAATCCATTATCTACCTTCTACGACACTGTCTATGACAGAATGAAAAACTGAGGTAAGAAGAGGCCGAGAGGACGTACACTAGGATTGATACTGATGGAAAGTCTCCTGCGCTGTCCTCTAATGTGGCTGCATGTCTCAAGTCTCCAGCTGAGGAATAATGTGAAGCATATGGTAATGTGTTTCCTAATCCAAGGACAGCTTGCAAACAACTACAGTTGGGCTACTTTATTTACACTTAAACTGACACCAATTGCATATTGCATGGCACTGTCATGATTCTTCACAACACGGGCAATATCTAAGAGAATGTAACTTCAAAATCAGCTGTAATCCGCACATCAGATCACCCCCAAATGTCTCCAATTCTGGCATTGCCTCTATTTCTATCTGTAAAATCTCAGAGTCTCAATGCAGAATAGCAGAAAAAGGCTTAGCCTGTTAGTCATGCCAACTGGTAGCCAATTTTGCTTCGGTATGGAGGAAGTAGGAGCAACATATAAATGCCAGGATTTAGGACCAGGAGATAGGATCAGAACAGGATGCATGTTACCCATATTATCAGTATGGCTCCAGGGAGCATTGGTCTGCCAGTTGTTTTTTTTTTTTTTTGAGTGAAGATGTCCCAAAAACTATTGGATGGATTACTGTTCAATTTGTTGTGGACACTCCTGTTACCCCCAGGATGCACTGACATACATTCAGTAATCCCTTCTCGTTGAATTTATTGTATGACAACCAAACACCCACTGATGACATCCCAATCGGCTTTGGCCTAATTTTGTTCTCCAGGCTGAACTTCATGTTCAGTGTGCTCCATAGTGAACATGGCAGACACTGTAGTTGTGAAACATCTACATCTTTGTGTCATTGCTACTATATCAGCATGCCAATGTCTATCTAGCCTCACAAACCTGCTTGTGCATCAGCATGGTGACTTAAGTAGCTCAAAACGCCACTGCTTCACAGACCTTGTAGAGCTTGTGTTGTAAACCTCACAACACAACAGAAATATTACTGAGGACACAAAAAGTAACAGCCACGGCTATTTGTTTGGTTTATTATAACGTCAAAATTGCATGATCTGTATTTCCGCTGTGTTGTTAGTTTTTGCGACGCATCCGTTCACCAAATTGTTAACCTGTTTTCTGAATTTGCAGGACATCTGTGTCTTGTCAACTGAGACAGGCTCCAGCTCACCCGTGACCCTAGTGAGGATAAACGATATAGAAAATGAATAAATCTGTGTCTTGTGTTTTCATAATTTCAAAAACAGTGTGTTGAGCTCTTAAAACCACTGTAGAAAATACTTACAAAGGTATTTTCCCATGAGAGATGTGACAAGTCTGCACCATCGTACTCATTACACAATGAGTCAAAACTTTGGTTTGAGAATAGATGTGCTAATCAGTAGATGTTAACTTGCTAAACTAAGACCGTGAATATGATCCGTTTCCACAACTTTGTGACTGTTTTTATTTTTTTTAAGGTGATGACAAGACCTTTTTATGTCCTTTGGTAATTGACTGGTGGCCCTGTTGTCTGTGGTGTTTTCATACATGATAAAAGAAATCCCTTTGGAAGAAAAATATGTGATCTTAACAACAGTTTAACAACAACACTACCTCATGTGCAATTATTGAGTTATTGTTCAACTTAGTATGCACTCCAGTCCCGTGCCTCACCACGCAAGCATGGCTGTAGACTCTAGTCAGGTTTTGTATATTGTATATTTAAAGTCCATGTAAAGTGAAATACAAGATTTGATAGTAAACATACCAAATAGGTAAGAATATGGTTGCTAAAAACATGTGAAAAGATTGATAACTATACAGTAGTACTGAGCTGTGGAGTAAGGGTAAAACTGTTGGAGGATAAGGATTTCTCTGTTTTTTTGGCAAGTGACTTAGATAAGTTTCCAGCTAGCTATGACTGCGCGGCATAACGGCATGACTCCAGCGGTGAGCACCAGTATAGGGTGCAGGGGGTGCGCTCTAGTGGGGCTGCTAGAGCAGACCAGGTCCGATGCTCCAGTGCCTCACTTGGACTCTCTCCATGTCCTTTTATTCGCTGCTCAGTGTGTGTGACGGCATCCAGTCGCTCTCTTGGTGGTAGTAGCAAATATAAGCTGCATGTGTCCGATAGGACAGTTAAGCAGCATCCATTATTGACATCGTTGGGTGATAGTTTGACAGTTGAAATTTTACGTGACTTCAGTTCCTGCAGCAGACACACCCCCAGCTTCCAGAGCTGAGAGAACTGCTTGATTTTTCATGATTTTAAAACCTAATTTTACACAATAAACAATTTTTTCTAGCATTTAAATTTGGCAGGGTGGTTAATAAGACATCACTCTGTGATGTGACTAACTCAGAACACAAATATAGTTTCACTTTACACAGACCTTAAGTATATAAATACATTCCAAGCTGCAACAAGTCTTTTCTCATGAGGTTTGACCAGTCTACACCACAACAGTGATTGGAATATACATAGTGTCAAAGCTGAGAGAGTGGTTGATATGGCCCATCAGGGAGAGAGATACCTTGGCTTCATTTTCACTGACCTTGCATATTTACTGAATAATAAATAATGTAACACCTTGGTCTAGGAGCGCTTCATGTGGGTTGTGTCTTATTTTCGCAGGAACTAGTACAGTAAAGAAGTTGAGAATATTATTTCTACAGTGTTGTAATGATGTAGACTTTATCTGGACCTGTTGCAGATTTTTTCAGTTGCTTTTTTAGCATTTTACAGAAAAGGGAAGAAACAAAATATGAATTTCTGAGTTCACCTCTTTGATAAATGGAGGGACGCTGCAGCAGCTTAGCAGAGTATGCAGTAAGTACAGATGTCCATAAGATATACTGTAGATGGGGCGTGATATTTATTCTGAACAGCCTGAGGGCAGTTTTATCACACTCCACACTGTTCTTGTAGCTATTCTACTGCACCATTGCTGCTGGCTGTAATTAAGATGGAATGGGATAAAGTGAATTATGATATAATGTGCATTTAACCCTAACCCTGATGCATGGCATTAAAGTGGTCATAGTCAAATTTTATCCATCCATCCATCCATTGGCATTTTGCATTTGCCCCTCTCTGTACTAGCTTAAGAAGAGGGCCATTCCTGCTGGTCCAGTCTGCATGGTGAGGTTGCATCACACTGTGCATCATTTATGAACACTTCACTAAGAGGATTTAAGATCTGTTCTGTTCCAAGGAACTGTGGTATCCATTTTTGAATAAACCATGTGATCCTTGCTACATAGCACAACATGAACACCGAAGGCCTACGGACCCAGTTTTCTACAATAACACATTTTGATGTCATACTGTGTGTACTGCTCTTTGACATTATGGATACATCATAGAAAAGAAAACAAATCTATCATTGTTATCTAGAAGATGTTATTTAGCTGAATTAAAAACCAAGAAAAAAATGCATGCACACGTAGACTGAGACACTCATAACCATGCACTCGGATATAGGCTACACACAGACACACAAATGCAGCCCCTAAAGCAAGAGGTGTGTGTTGTTATCACTTTCAGGAGGATAAACAATGTTAGTGAGAATACTAATCTTGGTGTACCAGCTCAGAGCGTCTCTTCCATTGCCGGGGTATAAATAGCATAATTAGCCACGGGAGGAAACACAAATGCCACTTATCTCACTAACCGCTGCACGGCGTTCCACATTCCTCACACACATTTTTCCCTCCAATCCATCCTCCAGCACTGCGCCTTAACGGCACACTCAATAGCTGAGACTGAAGGGAAATTCAGGGATGTGAGTTCGGGAATGTGGGAGGCTGATGGTGAAGAAATGCCAATTTACACAGAGTTAATATTCTGTTTCCCCAGTAGCTGCTGGAGGCTGGGACACTCGGGCCTGAGGGGACAGAGAAATGTGCGTGAATGTGATGTCTCATGTCAGGTGCTTTACCACAGCCGTATGCAGCAAGCATGACAAGAAGCACATATATATGGGTGAGAGTGGGCACGAAGCAGCAGAAGGCGCTGTTGAAAGTCCACTGGGTCCTGTCTCAGAGGTCACTGAGCCAGATGTTGTCCACTGATGCAGAGAGGAGCAGTGGAATGGGGAGTACAGTAGGCCAGTAATACTTCTACAGCCAGAAAGCACTGAGGCGAGTTGTGACATTTTGTCAAAGTGTAAAAATTATAAGATACAAACTGGTTGTACATTTTTTACACCAGATATTACAAGAATACAAGAACAAACAGGTTGGTAGAGTAAAAAGTTTATTATGGTCTGATATCACAAGTTTACTATGGCCTGATATGTCTTATGTAGTGACAAGGTTATACATAAGAAAATATAAAGAACATTAGTAAAGACTTTTGGAGCCTGTCATATGTTTAGAATATTTAAAAATATATGGAAATTAAGGTATTAAACAAGTAAAATATGCAGATAAAACTCCTGTACAGACATTTTATGATATAGAGTTGGATAAATCCTTGAGTACTTAAGGCAGACTAAATGGGGCTGAGCCTGATGAATAGCTATGCTTTGAATCTACTTTTGAATCAGTCAATTGTCATTCAAACTGGCATAATACAACATTTCTACTCATGGTTATATCCTAGCAGTAGTAGTTTTTAAGTTGTAATGCAGTAATAGTTAGTATACATAATCCAATGGTATTAAGAGTGTGACTAATCCTGTCAATAGTTTGGCTAATATAGTGACTGGAAAATTGCAGCCTTTGATGTGTGTGTGTTTTTTTTTGTTTTTTTTAAATCTCTGTGTTGTGGGTGAACACAGATTGGTAATACCAGAGCTTTGTGAGCCTGTGATTCCAGCCAAGTTCAGAGTGAGATGTCTGACTTTATTTCTCATCATCTTAAGAAAAAGAACAAACGCTTTCTCAGGAAGGGGAAACAAACCATAAGCCAGTATCTCTATCACTCTATCAAGAGTGAGTGTGATGTAAATGATAAGGTTGTTAGGGTAACGCTGAGATGTAGGTCAGTGGGAGTTGGAAAATACAAAGTTGATAAAGGGCAGCTATGGCTCAAGAGATAGAGCAGGTTGTCCACTAACCAGAAGGTTGGTGGTGTCCTTGGGCTGTACAAAGGTTTTGCAACCAGTGTTGAAAGCTTAGAGAGGGACTATGTAGGCTTTTTACCTTAACTTTACTACATTTTTACTTTAAACTGCTTCAGAATCATTGTGATGGTTAGATAAATGACTTGTAACTTGTTACAGGGAGAATGGAGGCTCTCTGCCTTCCACGTAGCGTCTCTTGGCTGAAAACCAACCTTGTAAGATCAGCACCTCTGACCCGGTGTCCCAACTCCTGTCTCGGCGCCACTGCGACACAAATGCTCCCCGTGACCTGTAATCTCTTGTTTTGACAGCTAAGACTACACAAATACATACATCATAACATGTACATGATTTATAACGTTATCCACTGCTCCATGGATTGCTTTCTCACCGGCTTCATTGAAAACAAATGCACATGGCCGGGAGATGGGTTAGCAAAACAGAGGAAAAGCAACCAGAATTGCATAGTTCCCCTTTAAAAGAAAGCTGTTCAGACGAGGTTGCCATGTAGATCAAAGACAGCATTTGCTCAGGCTCTCAAGAGTTAAGCTTAATTAATTGTGTTGGCAGAACATCATTGCAACAACATTTGTTGCAGCATACACTAAATGGACCAACAGGTGACCTTTCCCACAGCATTAATGAGATTTAAATAAAATGTACTACTGTGCCACCAGAATAGCAAGTTACAGCACCACATTTCTGATAATGGAGTCTTGTTGCATGCTGTTTTCAGTGCCACTATACAGTGGGTTTGGATGGACAGGCTCAGCTGCAACAATCCAGCTCTTGATATTGGTGGTTATTAGTTTTCCAGCAATAGGCAATAAATTTGTAATTGTTTTGCAGAGTCTCTTTAGGATTGAGGATCAGCTCAGATGTGAGAGTGTACATGTATAGATGTCCTTCAATCATTTGATTTGCTCCAAATCCAGATACTTTTACATAGTGGAAAGATATTATCCTGATTTATCAGATTATTATCAGATCAGATAATTATCCTATTTTTATCAGAGCTGTATTAAATTATCCAACATTTCTTATTGCTGCTTTTTCAGAGGGAAAGTCTTTTAAAACACAGAGCTTTTATTGTGAAACAATAACAGAAAATGCAATCTGTTAGCTGTGTTATCTGGGCAATGTGAGTTTGTATTGCTTTTTTTTTGGAAATAGATTTTTGTAATTAGATTAACAGTCACCACCAGGTGTTTCTGAAGCAACCAGAGCTAAATTCCTCAGGATTATATCTTAAAATACTTTGATTACAGGCTACAAAAATAAATTTGATCATGCTAAATTATGTTTACTGCTACATCAGGTCCTTCAGTCTAATATACGAAAACCTTTTACAAGAAATGTTTTATTACTGTGGATGTTTTGAATTCAGAAATTCTGTGTCTATTGCCACACTGAATTATACTTTACTGAATTTTGTTGCATTACCATTTGTATAATTTCAGCATGATACAGATATCATGTGATAGAAATGTAAGTATAAAGCATTTAATATTTTGCACAACCACCACATAGGAGTCTAAAACAGTAGATGGTACTTTTTGCTAGAGATTTTGAAATAGGGTTGTGCATGTTTAATACACACTTGAAAGACAAATTTTCATTCCCTATGAATTACTGGGTTTCAGGAATCAGGGCTTTGGCAGTGAAGTTTAGCGCCATCTGAGTGTCTAAACGATACATGATTTTAAGAAAGTGATACTTGTTCTGACATTGTGACCCCTGGAATTACAGTAAAGTACATGATGTATCAGTACTGAACTTATGAATCATCTTGCCACTTGTGATTAAGACCACAGCGTTCCCGTCCTCTCACTTCAGTGACAAGTGGGAGCTTACTTGCTTCGTGCTAACAGTCACTCAGGCTTATGACTGAGAGCTGGGAAATGTTCACCCTCTCACCTTCTTGCAGAGCGGTCTGATTGGATCTCAAGTGAAGGCCCACTCTAGTGGGATCATGTCAGACCAAAATGGCAGGTACGAAGACAAAGTTTATCTATGATATGGAGCAACAGTTACATATCTTAAAGGGATATTCTGGCATAAATTTAACCCATGGTCTAATGCACTGTGAGACCGAGTAGAACACCTCCTGGAGAGATCAAGCTTGCTAACTGCAAACTTCTCTAGTTGTAGCGACTTCAGCACAGTCAGCCAGATAGCAAAATACTGCCGTCTTTGTAGCCAAGAGCTAACTGTGATCAAAAAAGTCAATCATAGCCACAAATACTGCTCACAACAGCACCATACTTCATCAACAGAGACGAAAACACAACTCACCCACTGTCCTCCAGCCGCTTCCTACTAATGTGGAAGCCCTAACAAGTTGATTACCGGGTGCAGTAGGAAAGTAATGGTATGTTTACACCGAAACCGTCGGGAGTGGCTGGAAGTCATTCATTTTCTATGAGAGCTGGTGCCTTTCAGCGGTGAAGAGCGCCAAACGCGTCGGCGTCGCATTTTGGGTGGTGATAGCGTCAAGAGAAAGTTGAAGTCTCCTGAACTCTATGAAAATGAGCTAAGATAACCTGTTCAAATTCACCTAAAAGCAGAGCCCTTGAAACTCATGATCCACTCAACTGATGGTGTTGACCTATCACTGAACTAAGCTTAAAAAAAAAAAAAAAAAAGAAAGTCCATGAACACAACACTGATGCATGTGTGGAACTATTTTTGGTTCTAGACTGTTCGGGACTTTGATAAAAACAGCTTTCTCACTGTACAACAGCAACAACAACAACAACAACAATGCTCACTCATGCTCCCTTCAACACAAGTGAGGCAGTGGAGTTACACCAACCTTGTCCAACTCCCTACATCTCATCGCTATTTCTATTTTCCATCACCTGCAGGAGATCAGTACTATACTTCATACAAATTTCAGTCAACAGAAGAAACCTCAGTGCTATCATAATTTGGTGTGCCCATGCATTGTCTTTCCATATACCATAATATACCATGTGTTGCAGGACTCAGTCTTCTTCTTGTGAATTAAAATAGTAATTTCGGACACTAGGGGCTCTAACTTTGTAGACCTGGCGGACACGAAGCACAGCTCCACCTCGCCAATGTGGTGTGTTTAGGCACACTTTGCAATTTTTTGTGCACCACACACCTTAGCGCAAGTATACCTCTTTCCCACCTCCATCCCTCCAACCGGCGCAAGTGGCAAAGAGGGAGGGGAGAAGGCGTGATTGGGTTTAACACAGTCGATTTAGATCTTCAAATCAAATGAGCTCCTCTCCTCACCTTTAAATGTGCTACTACATGGTTCGCCACCGTCCGCCACGCCTGCGCCTGGTACAAAATTAGAGCCCTAGCTGTAATTTTTGGGTCATCTATCCAATGGTTGGTGCAACGGTGGTGAACTGACTGACTGATGCACTGTACTGTCCTTTACACTACTGCGCTACTGTTGCTAAAAAGTAACATTTAAAACAGCAATAGAAAATGGTCAACCTTTATTGTATCCTTTAGTTTATTAAACGCAACAACCTGCCCCTTTGCCACCAGCTGGACCTCAGTAGATGAATGATGTGTTATGCTCTGCAACTGTGGCTTTGCCTCTAAATTGTCTAGACAGGCTGAAAACACGGTTACAATTTTCACTGCACAAATGCACAAAGAGGACTAATTAAGGATGTGGTGCCGTCTGGTATAATACAACTGATTTCTTCATTCACACACTAAAACACACACATACACACCGACTGTGCTGTTTGACGTCTGGCCAATGGTGTCCTTCATGGATAGTTCCTGACAATCCATATTTCATTTCCTGCAGCGTTATAGGAAGCATGTCTCCAGAGGTTTCCACTTGTCAAACTGTCACATCTTAGAGGCCTCACAAGGAGAATGAATTTGTTGATGTTTGCCAAAAACCCACACAACCTGCTCTTCAGTTTCTATTTCTATTGCTATTTCAGTGTTTTTTTTTTCCTGACCTCTATCTCTGGTCTTAAGTCATGGAAGTGGCAGTAGCAGTGAAAAAACAGAGGAAAGGCACAGCAGCGCTATTACTGGATACGTCACCTAACAGAGTGTAGAACCACATCTGACACTTTGCACATGTTTTGCATCATTCAAGCCTTTTCATGCACCCTCTTTAAGTCTGGTACACTACAACTTAAATGTTATGCCTCTCTAAACCAGGAACCTTAATCCAAAACTTCACATTTAAGTTTATAGTCAATTTTGTATAGCAAAACACCTAACACCTAATCTCTTCTCCATTTTCCTTTTCCTTTTTTTTTTTTTTTGAAATTAAAAACACCTTTGGTGTTATTGAATTGCACAGAGTTCTGCAGAAGGGTCTTGATGATTTTTTACATTTCCCTCTGTATTAGTGTCTATTTTCTTTACTACAAATGTAGAACTATACCTTTGAAATGTTGAAGATAAAGAAATGTTCTATGAAGATAAAGTAGGATAAAAGGTTTGACTTGTTAACTACATTTGTCTACGTAAACCTAAAACTGCTTTATATGAAAAGGCAAGTCATATGGATTTTTTTTTCTCACCACTTTGACTTACCTGCCCATATCTTTTAATGTTAATACTCTGCCTTTTCTCTTTTAAATATTCAACTAACAGTATTTTTACTCTGACTCTCAGTGAAATAAGTGCTATTCCTCCTAGCATGCACAACCTCAGGATATCACCAGTAAATGACCCATCATTAAAGAGAGCCAATCCCAAAACTGTGACAATGAAACCATGTAATGGGAAAAGCCTTAAGGAATCATTTTAAAAGCAACGTAATGAACAAAATTACACCCAAAACTTTCCCTTAAAAGTCTATATAATCTTATAAATGATGACTACGAGTGCTAAGCTTGTCCCTGGGCTATCATTTAAGCTATCTCACCATGAAATGTAAATTACAGTCTTCATAAGGTTGTAATAGTGCACTACTTTATTCATGAGGTTATGATTACACCATTTCTGTCCCTTGAATATTCAGAATGTGTCAAGTGGAAAAGATTGGATCCCAGTGATCATATTAGATGATTACTGGGACGAGAACATACTATGATGCATTATGGATTAAAACACTGCAGCATTAACTCATCCCTGAGATCGCCAGGAGGATTCATGAGTTGCTATTAAAGTTTAGATCGAGCCTGATAGTCTGAAAACCTTTCATAATGAATTACCTTCAATTATACCCAGACCCAGCCCCCCCTGTGTTTCATTTACATGGGCAGAGCATGATGTTGATGCTCATTTACTGATGTATTAAACGTGTGAATGCCAACATATGTGAAAAATGAATGTGAAAAGGTCTGCTACAGAGATTAATTGGGGGCTTAGAAGAATGTGAAGGGAGAAATATGTGTGTCGGTATGTTTGTGTAAGATGTGTGTGCTCGCATACCTAGGTGTGACCCAACACTTACTGAAAGTAAAAGATGGATCACTATGGAGACTGATTGCAAGCCAGTAGGGAAACAGAGTAATTATGATGTGCTGGGAAGCAAGCGCTGAGAGCTGTCTTAGGGACTGGCCCCTCCGGCCATCAGATACTCAAGCATACTTCATTGCATCACATGGCCAATTACATTGTGTGTCAGTGAGTGATTTATTGCACCAAAGCCAGATCTCTCTTGACAGACAGTCAGAAGCGAGTGGGTGATTTTGTTGTATGTTCTTAGATTAGGTCTTATCCATCTGACATGTACAGCACACATACCGGTGTCTTTTGAAGGGGTAACAGCATGTAACCAGCTTACACGCGGGAATATGTACACAAACATGCTGACGCACACAAAAATCATAACAAGCAGGTGTGCACACACACACATGGAAACTGCTGTATCTGGATCAGCCTGTACTCTTGTGTATAGAGGTGTCTATAATTGACTGTATCCAACCGGATTTTGCAAGGTGTTTTGTATTTTTTTTTAGTCCTTCCTAAACCAAAATCAGAGAAGCAATAGTGGATTAAGCAACCCAACACCCTTGAGCTTATATGGCTCACAATGAAACCCCACCTTTACTACTTCAGGAATATGCACTTAAACCAGATAATTCTCAAGTATCTCTGTTATGGGGGCCATACGGGGTGAAATTGACTAACCATATGTTTTGAAACCGTACACCAATATATCTAATGATTATTTCCAAAAGATAAAAAAAAAATACTGACAACATGCAGCCTAATACAGTGATCATCATGGAACAACACCAGCTGAACTGTAATAAATTTCAGCTGTGGCATTGAGAGGGCTTAGGATGTAGTTGCAGTATTTGTGCCAAAGCAGAAATTAATGGGACCCACATTCTCTGCTGAGTACAAAGTAATTACTGTCTTTTTAGAAATGTTACCCTTTGGTGGAAAAAAAAAAATGAAGGCCACATTAAAGCGCAGATGGGTGATATTTGCATGCTGATAATTACAAAGCATCAGATCTGTGCTGAATGACTCTATCTACTACTCGTTCCAGTGGTACGGTAAATATCAACCCACTTCCAGTCTCGTTTGTATCAAAATACCACTGAGTATTCTTCAAAGATCGTTCCTATTATCTTCTCTATACAAAGGTTTATAATTAAAAATGTAGCTTTATTCATAACAAAAATGAATATGAAAGGATGTACTAATGTCCTTTTTTCCCCCTAACTTTAGGACGATATTAGACTCGAGTTAACAGAAAAGCCACCTGCTACTGTCAGATCTTTCATTATGTGCCACAGCCATCTACTGCTGTTGTGTTCATTTCACTGGTATGGAATTAGATTTGGGCAACCTTTTAAGACAATTATCATGCAGACATGGTGGGATTTAACAACTGGAGGATGAGACACGCAGACAAAAATCAGAGATGGCTCAGTGTTTTTTTCCTTTTTTTTATCATGCCGATGGAGAGACATTCATTATGAAAGCCTTCAGCAGTGATGCACAATGCCGACATCACTCCATCACAGCAAAGGTGAAACGTAATCCGATTGGAGAGATTACATAAAGTATTTCTTTATCCTCATCATTCTTGTCAAAGCACCACAAGGCTTGTCAGCCAACAAGACCCTTGTCATTTCCAGCATCTCTGATTTATCTGCAGTTCTTAGCCTTTCATGACACCCCCTTGTTTGTAGCCAGAGGATAAGGTCACCTCAGCAGCGAGGTGCTTGCAACCAGTGCGTAGTGGGCCCAGGAGGCGCAAGGCTGCTGAGGGCTGTGCTCACCCTGTGGGGTTACAAGAAATACTCAAGATGTATGGGGTCCTATAGCTGTCAAAACTAGTGTGCTGTAATACCCAGAACACACACACAAAAAACTCCCTGTGTCTTTCTCTGATCTAGACCTTCTCCATGTCGACACTTCTTGTTACATCATTAGTCTAGCAAAAGTTTGATTTGGAGAAACTCTCTGTACAAGTCTAGTATGATCTGAAACTTAATTCCAAGAGAATTATACTTTTAAGACCCTCTGATATAGTCATATATTTGAAATGAATAAATTAGATGTCATCTGTGGTGAGTGCCACATTTCTGCAGTAATTCCATTGTGGAAGTTAATGAAGAATCAAAATAGTAATAATTAGACTCTGTAATTTGGTCAGAAATGTGCCCTCAGCTCTTTCTGCCTCCTAAATGGCCTATTAATCCATGTGAAGGGTTTCTTCATATCGGAAATGTTGCATCTGTTAGCAACATGTCTTTCATGTAGTTCACTCCAATTTTATATGACCAATATGATTTGTGTGTGTGTGTGTGTGTGTGAGAGAGAAGAAATCACTTTGAGTCATGCATTACTTAAGGTTACTTGCTGACTTGTTTCCTGCATTTAAGTTTGGCCTCTGTCATTTCTTCCTCCATCAGGTGGCAGGCCAGGATATAATCACAGGATAATTTAAGAAATTGAAGTTCCTGTTAGAATTTTCCTGAGTAAAATTGTAAAAGCTTGAAACAAAGAACTGCTGCAAAGAGTAACATTTTTATGCATTTATGTTAAAGTCCACATCTT
>OMNW01003917.1:49543-68750 GCA_900303245.1 Selene dorsalis | reverse complement strand
ACACCAGACACTGTGTACTAACCACAGTTCCAGTCATCCACAGTGTAAATAGTTTAAGAAACATTTACAGGTGGATATATATATATATATATATAAAGCTTTATTGCAGACACAGGTCCATATAATACTTAATACAGTATAAATAGTTAAAAGAAAGGGAAATACAAAGATACAAAAAATGTGCATTCTATAGAATATAAAGGCTGTTGCACCAATGCCACCTTAGCCTAGAAGTGAATCTATAGCAACGGCTGACTAGGGCTTCAATTATGTGGTTCTCTGATGTGTCCAGGTGGACATAAAACCAAACATCAGCTGTCTTAAGAGTGCCTCACAGGTTGGCACTCTATTGGACACAAACAACTGACTGGCACTATGCCACCTATAGGGACACCAAGCAGTAACCTCATTACATTGTTGAATGCTACCTTGAGCCTCTGCATACTCCTTTTCTTATAGTTAGACCACAATTAGGCAGGATATAACGGTGTGATGTATTTTCTGAGCAGGGAACACTTTGCAGAGTCAGAACACATAGAAAACTTCCTACTAAGCATGTTAGCTTGAGAATAAATTTTACAGCGCTGTCGATATAGGTCTTTGTCATCCGTCCAGTCATCAGATAAGACATGACCTAGGTATTTAATTTCCTCACACACAGCAAGGGTA
Source organism: Selene dorsalis (assembly GCA_900303245.1). Lineage (NCBI taxonomy): Eukaryota > Metazoa > Chordata > Actinopteri > Carangiformes > Carangidae > Selene > Selene dorsalis. The sequence continues at coordinate 68,081 of OMNW01003917.1, read as the reverse complement.
CTGTCTGCCAAACAAAAGGTAGGAAAGGTTGATTTCCTGTCCCCAGTGCTTCTAACTATCATTATGTGGCTCTTCTTAGTGTTATACTTTATGTCATGATCAAGGCCATACTGAGAACACACCTTCAACATCTGCTGCAGCCCAGCACTATATGGACAGAGCAAGACCAAATCATCTGCGTACATAAGATGATTAACTGTGGTCTTGCCCACAAGACGACCAGATTCTCTATTTGGACATTATTGTCGAATATTATCGAGTAGGAGTGTCAGTCAAGTACTGTAAGATCAAAAAAAGTCTCATTTTCAGACTAAACTGCCAGGCCAGATATTATTTCTAGGGGAACGTTGGTGCATGAGCTGCCAGTTGCCAGCCACTACTGTTATGTATATGTTTATGTATGTTCCCTAGTTGTTAGGCTACTAAGAGCCTGGTGATACAGGATGACATCATTAAAACTGGCCAATCTATGACTTCATGTTTACATCTCTTTTTTTGTTGTTATTCAGAAATGATGTGAACCAAGTGTGAACAGGCAGTGATGTCTGAAGCAAATGAACAAAACTATCAGTTATACCCAGTGTAACGACACCTAAAAGACAAAATTAACATAAATGATGTTAAAAACATAAACATAAGATGAAAATCAGGAGATGAAATAATATGTCTTTTAAATAATCACAAGCATCTATGTTCTTGACAAGTATTCCCAGCAAAAGAAAAAAAAAAAAAACCTAAAACAACATTCATAAGTTTTTTGGCAACAGCCACAAGCGATCTTAGCATGCTGTAGGCAATCCTGCTATAAACTGTGACGATAACAAGCAATGTAATTACTGCATGATGACAGTTGTAGGTAATTACATGGTCTCAGAGTTTGTTTTCAAACTGACACATGTTAACTGGTGAGCTTCATGCCTCTGCTCACTTTTCCAGATCAATGCACATTCAAAGGTTCATTCGAAGGACTCTTCAAAGACCTTCAGATGATTCCTCACATGACCATTCCTTCACATGTTTAATACAACATGACAATTGACTGCAAGGCACAAAAGCCAAAAACACACTGGGTAGAAGGTCTGTGTATTTTTCAGGTTCCCTGTGAGAGTAAATGACTACACACACTTAGCTAACAAAAATCAGAACTTTATCTGTTGATTTGAACCAAAAACCGTTACAGCCACAGGAAAACACAGGTGGTACAGAACAGTATTAAAGTATTTAAATAAATCATTTTGTAATTACAGTCGCAAGAATAAAGAATGAACATTGATTATTTAAAGGGGATATTAAAAAAAAAAAGACAACACTCAAACCAAACCAAACCTGAAAAGCTGAGTAATGCAGCACCTTCGGGGCAACACTGAGAAGCATTTTGGAGCATTATAATGTCTGCAGTTCACTTGCCACTTTAGTTCAGTATTGAGCAGGCCTGATTTTTGCAGTCATGTAATCATTTCAGCCGAGCTGCAGAAAATGTCAAGGACATGGATGTCTCACGTGGTAGCCTGGGATGCGACTGTTGTCTTAACCTTATACAAGAGGGATTTCAATCAAACTGAAGAGGAAGAAATCCTGAAGCCACGTTCACACATCTTCAGGCTCTCCCATGCAAACATGTGTATTGAGACCATATTAACACTGAACTGAGGAACACACTATCATGACAGCAACGTGTTATTATAACATTGTCACTCTACATACCTTTTTCACTGTTTATCGGTATTGGTGAATGGTCAGCTGGAATGGACTACAACACTGTGACACTGGCCTATTCACAAGAACTTACAATACAGAAATGCTGCTGGAGTGTCAATAAATCCATCCATTCTTTCATCCATTGGCCACCTCCATCCATCTACCACTAATCTATGTAGGTTTGCAAGTGGCTGGGGCAAATCCCAGCCATCACAGGGCGAAGGTGGGGGTACACATGAGTTTCAGATTATGAAGGGGAGGCCAGAGTACCTGTAGAGAGCCCACACAGGGAGAACATGTAGTCTCTTTCCACACAGAAAGGCCACAGACCCACTAATCCAGACCCTCCTTGCTGTGAAGTGACATTGCTTACCACTTCACTGTGCCGTCAGTATCCATAAACGTCAAAGAAAATAATGGTGACTGAGGACTTTGAGGAGTCAGTGAGAAGCAAACAATATTGATCATCAGCAGTGCAGCAATGCAAATATCAGATTACACCTAGCTACAACTTCCAAGGCTGAGGCCAACATGGAAGAACCAAAAACTGCAGTTCTCAGAAAGGCCTATATTTCTGCTGTAAAGGCCCAAATTTACAGTAGAAATATACATGTTTCCTCCTTCACGACAAATGTATAGGATTGAATTATTATATGAAAATATGTTTACCTTAAAACAGCCAGTGCTTTGTGGAAAGGTCAGGAGTATATCAATTCCCACACCTAATACATTATGTGATCACATTAAATGAAATGAGGGAAAGCAGGTGGTTGTATCTGCTGATCCCAGGTCTCTCCACAGTGAACTCAGAGTGAACTTTCAGCTCATTGGCCTGTTCCACATAACTGATGGACTCTGGGGATTAGCACTTGAGACGACCTTTCTAGTAAAGTAGGGGTTCGCTGAATACTTGTCATGTCTGTTGAAACGAATCTTGTTGACAGCCCTTTGACCCACTGTAGGAAGTCAGCGATTTCCTATCAAAAATACATATAAGCCATTTACAAGTTCTTCCTTGTAAGCATACATTGAATTTGTCAGTTTCTCTGCTCCACCAAAGTTTTAAAAAATGCTAACTGTTAACATCTAGGATCTATGAATACTGCAAAATTGTCCATGCACAATTTGTAGCCAGCAGAGCTAAGTGTACCCTAAAAGGAGAATCCGCTTCCAGTCTCAGGATAAGTTTCATCTGTGTGACGGAAACCTTTCTTGATGAGGTTCTTATTGATTAAGGGTGGCCATCACCCTTCTGGGCTCCATTTTAAACCAGGGCCCTGCAGATTTATGTGCTTTTCTCAGAGGTTTATCTTTGCCTTAATGCCTCTTTGTTCAGCACTGTATTGGTGTTTCTGTCACGTTGTTAAAATCTATGGTGCAATATCACTCGCTTGGAATGGGCACATCGAAGTGTCAGCCCTTGCAGATCTATTGCCCAATATGGCAGGGAGAGGAAAAAGGGAAAAAAAGAAGGATGGTAAACTCATAAACCTATATCTTTATTCTGATTGATGGCATTTAGTATCCCTTTACAAAACAAGCAAAAGAGATAGAAAGATAACAAATAAAAACGGCAGACATTGTGTTGAATAAATTCCTGTCATGCTCTATAAAATTATTCCACCACTTTTTGATGTCTGTGATGAGTGTTTCCATTTCCCTTTGGCCCGAACAATTTCATCTGACATCTTTGCTCATCCACGGTTCATGATTACATGTGAAAGCACTCTGAGGAGTGATTGATACGTGAATGGCCGTTTGCAGTGTTTTTATCTTCTCTGAGTAAATCTTTTTTTCCGCTGCTGCATTCAGAGACACGCCAGCTGTTGTAACCTGCTAACCGTTTTGGTCAAGCTTCTGAGTCAGCTCCTCGGTGATTGAGATGCGCTCTCTGTGATTATGGCAATCATGGAACCACTCTCACTGTGCAGTTATACTTCCTCCAGCTGGCCTGTCTGGTCCTGTTCCATGTAGCTGTGGGAATGCAAAAAGGTGCTGGTTCTGAAAGACACATCCTCCAAATGACCAGTTTCATTATGTGAAATGTCATGTTACCACTGATTACCATGAGTTCTGACATTAAACACTAATGAGTCAATGCTTTACATTCCCTCTGTGAAAATACAAACTCTAATTCAGTATTCAGTGATTACATCACTATTAAAGTTTCTTTACTTTGATAAGTTGGATGTCAGCTTGTTGCCTCTCTTGCTGTGAGTTTGATATATATAGGTTCACGACTCTGCATTTGGCTGACTGCCTCACTACGTGTTTGCTAGTGTGGGGAGATGCACAAAAGAAGAGGAATGAAAACTGTCTTCATTACATGGCAGCTTAAATGACTTGCTAATAGCAGCCGCTGATAAGTGAGTTCATCAGAGTTGGAAAGTGTTTGAACTTCATCATTGTCAGAACAGGATCCTAAACTAAAATTAAGCTGGTAGAATATTTACCATATGTAGTCCTGCCCAAAGGTCCCGTTCCTGCTCAAAAGCGATTGTGTTATTTCAGCAGGTCTCTACCTTGGTCTGACCAATTCATCTTTTAAAGTCCTGCTACCAGACCAGGGGTGTCAAGTGGAAGTTGGAACACAATTGGAAGTGACATTATCAGGTTACCATGAAACGTAAGGCGAATAAGAAGCTATTTGTAAATTTTGCTTTTCCTACATAGCTAACATTTGCATTAACTGCGGTTTACTTACCAGGCTTAAAGACACATAGTAAGAGCCCACACGAATATGGGTTTAGGAGAAACCATAAAATATATTTTTTTAAATTATTATTATTGTTTTGGAAGTTCATCCACATGGAAACGAGCCCGAAAACGGTAGTTTTTGGAAACAGGTCCCAGAGTGTTTAAATCTCAAAACACCACCCCAGCATTTTCATGTGCACAAATAAAATGGATCTTTTGTGAAGTGATGATGTCACAGCCATACCTCTCTAACCTTTAACCTCAGCCACAACGCTAGATTTAATTTAACAACAACAACAACAACACACTATTGTCGGGTGCCTCGGATACTGCGCCTGAAACACGTCCATTAAATCCTCATCAATCGACATATTTGGACCAGCACGACGGCTAATCAACATTCTCGTATTTAGCCAACTCATAATGTTTGTAGTAGTTTGTATACAGCGTGAAAGTTTTCCACATCTTGTTTTACAGCATCACATACGGGCCTGGCATATGTACTAGATCATTTTGAATCTTTTTCAGTGGATTTGTGTGTACGCAGACATTTCTTGTGTATGGAAAAGAGGGAACAAGAAAAAGATCATTTTGGGAAAGCTAGCTCCGTCTCCATATGGACAAGGCCTATGTTTACTTCATTTCTTTCACAGTTGCCTCCAAAAGTGGAAAGCATGTTAACTCTTGTGTCTTGTCACTTTGTGATAGCATCTCACTGTAGCCTAAAATCTTCCCTGAGGATGTAGCACTACTCAGGATATGTATTATAACCTCGCGTATTATAAAGACAACTATGGCTGAAGCTCTTGTCTTCTTGCTGCTTACAGCAAGAAACCACATTAAGTGTCAGAGAAAACTGACAAATAGCCCCTTTAAACCAGTGTCATTTTTTTTTGTAACTCTAAATGTTGAATATCCAGTGTGACATTTGGGTGTGGAGGCTCTGGGGTTCTTGAAAGGCACCTTTAATAGAGCTGGTCTGAATAATGAAACTAAAGTAGAAAATGATAAATGTCATGAGATACATTTTTAATCAGTAATATTAACATATATAATAATGACAGTATAGTAACTTGCTAAAGTTCAGTGAATATATGTCCACATATTAGATAAGACTAACCCCAATGCATGAATTCACCTACACAAACAACACCAGCTGTGAATGAGTCTTCTTAATCTGCCAATGTTAACCTTGCATCACCAGTTCCTTTTTTCTTCCTGGCACCCACAACAGCTCAAATTGCCCAGAGGAATGCTTATTTTCAGGCATCAGAGCACAGGCCAGACAATGTCTGTCCTTTTCAAAGGGTATCAAGGATTGGCAGGGCCATGATCTCCTCTACTTGCAGGTCTTTTGTGATTCCCTGGAGGGGCTGAGGCCAGGCGAGCTCCCTGGCGCCATTCTGCTCTTTCACCCAGTCAGCCTTCATTAGCCTCCAACGTAACATTCCTTTTGCTGTAGATCCAGACTTCTTGATGGTTTGATTCAATGCACCAATACCTCAAGTTACCTTATCCCCAACAAGAATCAGTACAGAATAGTTAGATTATAAAGTGCTAATTAATGGATATCTCCTGCTTATTAATGAAAAACTCTCAGCTACTCCTTAAGTGAGGATGGAGTTCTAGATCATCGGTTCCCAACCTGGGGTCTGAGCCCCCCTCAGGGGCGTGTCAGAGAACTCAGGGGGTTGCATCTGGCTTGTCTTTGACACAAACGGGGGGGATACAAGGAAAAAAGAATGGGGAACCACTGCACTATGAGACACAAAAACATCTGTGCTATAAGTAGGCTCAGAAATGTCTAATAATATATTTTTCTTACATCTAGGAGGTAGTGTAATAGTCATATCATGTATTTTATCAAACTTTAATGTCAAAATACCACCTACATTTTAACAGTGGTGTAAATACTTCCTGGCATCTTTGAAATACATAGATGTGTGTGTCACATAAAAGGTGCAATGTCTCATTTATATAACTTATGGTTCCCTGATTCAAAGTATAACTAACACTGACAGCTGTTTGGAGTATCTGATGAATTATTATGTGTTGGATTAGTACTTGTGCCCCGAGGCCATCATTTCAGAATGCCATACTGCAGCTGCATTGTCAGAAATTAGACTGTGAGGAAGGGCAATGTGTATTTGATTGGTGTATACTCTGTGTGTTCATTTTTGATGAATGAGGCTTTGGTATACCTAATATGCAAACCACAACAGAAGTAAATTGAAGTAAATCAGCCCAGATTTTGAGGTATATGCAGCAGATTTGTTTGACACAGCATCTAGAAGGAGGATGTTCACATTGCAGTCACCTGGCGATTTATGTCCAGTTAGATAAGTGCTGATGCACAAAAGTGAGGGTGTGCAAGTTAGGGTAATAAGGAGTTTGTGTTGCATTATATTACGTCCATGCTGATATTGTGGTAGAAACAAAACCAAAAGAAAATTTTCATCACATGTAAAAAGGTTGTAATTTGGAGATTTATGTAATTGTCTAATACCATCAATTTCTCTCTGGCAAAGTGGCTGCATAAGTACTTTCTGTATGTTTTAACATAATACACACACTAATCTGGTTGACCTTTTCAGCACCACCTTCCTTTAATTAAGCCCTAATTAAGTGTTCCCAAATCAGTATCTAAGCCTATGCTAAGAAATATAGAGCCCTAAGTATGAAGATTTAAGCCTTTGAAAATTAACAATTATGAGAAGTAAATCACTACAGTGAAAAAAAAATGGTCTCACAAAGGAAGTCAGAGACTGGCACAAACTGGCAAGAACATATCTCTATTTTGCCACATATGGTGCATCTGCCACTCAATTTTAAGACATATACACTATATCTGGCAACCCACCAGAGCAATTATCACTATTTTTAATACACACCTACATTCTTATCAGATTCACTGATTGCCTTAATTACTGGAGGATTTATATATACCCTTAGTCTTACATTTTTAAAACTCATCAAGCACATCACTCTATAGGGCTTTGTACTGAAGTCAGATCAATACGAGTCAATGCTATGCATCAATAGTTTGTGCTAGTTCAGCACAGAGGCACAGTGTACTGACAGGAGAAGACCTCTGAACCTTTATTATAAGCTGTGCTAGCCATGTCAGACATAAAACTGATCATTGCACTGTGGTGCTGTCAGGCAGAGCTCCGCATTCAAAAGATTTTAAATTACTAAAAGTCATCTGTGCTTCAGGTCATACTCTAACCAGAGACCATCGGCTCATGTTCCTGTGAATCTCCACTGATGCCCCTGTTATTAGTGTGTGTCATGAATACCCCGCTATCCTTTAATGCATAAGTTATTAAAATCCACAAATAGCTGCCTTTCAACACATTGTGCTATGAGGCTGTAATTAAAGGTTAACTCAGCCCTCCACACAGAAGTGGAGGTGGTCCAATGCCACTGCATGTTGACTGACATGGGGCAAATGTGAAAAATAAAGATGATCACATTAAGTTTTGTGGCGACACTAAATATATGAAAAGAATGATTGGAAAACCATGAGAGTAAATCCTGGCATGGTTGAGCATTTGTTTGCCAGCCTGAGACACGGTGAAATACTCTGCATGAGTTGAATTTTCCACATGTTTTATTCTCACCATTACCAGTAGGAAAGGAGTACCAGGAAGAATGAGGCTTCCAATTGTTAAACCCTTAAAAGTGAAGTATGTTGTTATCTGTCAATGGGATTTCAAGAGGGCTGAAGATAAAAGGGTTTCAGACTGATTTCTGTGAGTAAATGTGATGTTGCTCTCAGCTCCTCTTTACTTCCAAGCTTGAACTGCAGTTCTGAATAAAATGTAAGGTATGTGATATTTTCTCTACAATACCCTAATGCCCAACGCACATAGTGATTTAATAACTTGCAGAAAATCACTTGACACAGTTCTTTTACTACAGTATTTTGACACCACAGACTATTAAGAAAAAAAGATGCAGTTGGATGATTTCTAAACCCTCTCCTGATCTGTAGGTATCTCAAAAATTTGGATGTGTTGACTAAATGTACAATAGATTTTTCTATGGAGTTCATTCATTCATGTTCTGCAACATTGTCAGTTTGTCAGCAAAATGTAAACTGATCATCCATTTCATTTTAACCACCAAAAATGGAAACCAATTTGTGATGATATAAATTAATGTTGTTTTATCTTTGAGTAAGGTAAGTGCAGTAAAAAAAAAAAAATCTGATGATGAGAATTAAGTTAATGAAATAAAGTGAAGTTGTCTCCCTAAGTTTTGCTGGTTTGCTGGCTTGAAACAACTGTCTTGTCACCAGATGTTGATACTTCATACTTCATGGACTCGTGCTGCATTACTCAGTGTATATGACCTACTCATTTGTATCAAACAAAACTGTTAAAACTTAAACATTTAAAAAATGTTTTTAATAAGAAAAAAAACGAAAATATTAAAGAGTTAAGGTTTGTTTTTGCTCTTTAGAATAAACTTAAAAAAGACAAGGAAAAAATGCAATGGAACTGGTGAAATTTACCTGCCCTGCGACATGTAGTGGCAGACTCATAATGTGACCTCTTTAAAGCTCCTTTCATTAACAGGATCCTTGTTTCATTAACATTCAACACTTCAGCTTAAGCTTAAGCAAAAACTTAATTATCATGATTTCATGTTTCCTCTCTCTCCCTCTCAACAACCCTGTGGTGTTCATGCTGCCAATTACTTTGTGAGCATTAATTTTAATTCAAATGTTACATTATGTATACAAAGCTGTAAGGTATAAAGGAAGGTCCAGACCTGTGTTCCCTGGATATCTCTCCACTGCAGAAAGCTATTGATCCAGCTGGAATAAAGAGTTTGTTGGTGTGGGCATAAGTATTGGCTTCACCTTAATTCACTTGTTGGGGAGGTATTTTCATGGTTTGACTGCAAGAGCATCTGTCAGCCAGCACACACATAGACAGGCAACGATACACACAGACTCAACTGCACCTCAGACAGGCACAGGTTGTCTCCACTGAGAAAGAAACACACCCAATACTAATCAAATAAATCAGTTTAAGTGCATTTCTGCTCCTCTATTTATCAGCCGGGTATGTCTAAACAGCAGCTGATAATGCTGTGCGGTGCACATTGAGGCAGAGACTAGCATTGACACACAGTGGGCGCCCATTTCACGCCTGCCCAGTTCAGGGGCTAATGAGCGCAGTTAGCATCTCACAAGTGGGCTAGCACAGTAATCGAACATCATTAATTCCAGTGCGATTCATTTTGTAACCAAATCACTGATCAAAGTCCATTTGAGCAGGCTCTAACAGCTCAGATGGAAAAAAAAAAATAGATGCCCTGATGATGGCCCTCTGCATCTCATGCAGTAAACAAATTATGTGGATTCCACATCCCACAATTAAATGAAATGATTATATGTTACATTCAATATTATCCTCCATTTGTTTTCTCATTCCATGACCGGCTGTACAAAAAGAAACTGTGAACCGCACGTAATGGTTTTACATTTTCAAATGCACACAGTTTTGTAGAGCCTGTTAATTCATGGTAGGCCTCCTACATGCTAGGTAGTACTAAAACCAGTGCTGGAATTAATATCAGGGCAGTGGTGGTGCCTTTTCAAAGGTTTGATTGATGCATCATATTGCAAACATTGTAACCCATTGTACCTGTGAAGCCCTGGCAGTTATAGCTGAATAGATATGGTACATTGTGAGGTATTTGTGTGCACAATTCATTACACTGGCACTGTTTATATCCGTATTTGTTTTCTCAGAGCTTTTCTTTCATTATAATTATCACCTAATGTCATCAGATGAAATATTGCGCTTGCATTGACTATGCATATACCACCTTCTGTATTTGGCAGGAATAAGCATTGTGTCACCCACATGCTTGTAGGTACTCACATGTGTATATGCTGTGAGACAGTTTTTGTGTAGCAGTCAGCTAGATAAGAAAAAGTAAATACATATTTCATAGCACTGCAAATAATCGAACATGTATTGTGAACATTTGAGGCATGCAAATCAGAGTGTCATATCTCAGTGTTCAATTAGCTTTTTTGTCATTCATAAATGTGGGAGCCAACATGAAGTCAGCCAGCTCAGACGGAGGAAGAACAGTCTGTAATGTGCATGTGCTCATCCAGCTCAGCCAGTGAATGACTAATGTGTCTGCTCTATTTGCCCAAAAATGTGGAAACCCAAAGAAGCCTGAAAAAACTTTTTTTCAGCATATTCAGCCACATTATCAACAACTTCTCTGGTGTGCTGATGCACACAGAATGGGGATTTGCGTCATCTAAACGCTGGTGGTGGAGAAATGACACAGGGTACCTTTTAAAAGGTTCATTTAATTGCTACAGTATCTAATTGTAGTGTCTCCATCCGCGGCTATGTGACTGTCAAATATAGACCCAGAATTTTCCAGTAACAACTCACTTCATCTGAACTGAATCAAAGTTCAAAAGAGCACAGCCACTGTATTAGGCCAAATTTTTGAATGTCATTAAACAGTAACAATGCAGTTTTTCTCTAAGTTTGAGGAGCAGATGGAAAAAGGCAAAAATATAAATCATCCAAAGAAAAAAAAATTCTCCTGCAACTACAGCAACAAAAAAAGAAGGCCATCACAGTGCTAAATAGCAAGTACGGCATAATGATCACAAAGACATGTAATTACACATGCCCTGAGAAGTAGAAGATTAATATTAGAAGAATGCAGCCTTAACATTCTTTGGGTCTTGTACAATGGCTGTGTGTGTTTGTCCTAGGCCCGGCCTCATGCATTTTCCAAGTGCATTGATGTGCATGTCCTGTTGCCTGCCTAAGATGACAGAGATGGCACAGTGCCCGAAGACCCCGCGCTGCATTCCAATGGCCATTAATTGAGTACCTGCCCGTCATCTCGTCCCTGATTGATGACATAATTAGAGACGGGCCTGTTTGATGGAGATGCCTGGCAAACTCGTCTGTCTGTTGGCCTTTGTGTAGATGTGCAGCCGAGGTCCCTGGAGCTTTGGTCTGTTGCTAACCTTGCCTCAGCACAAGGAAGAGTATACCTTCATGTACTTGTGTGTATGTGTGTGTGTGTGTGTGTGTGTGTGGGTGGACATGTGTGGATAGCGCTCCCTGGTCCTGCTCGCCTTAACAATGAGCACAGCTTCAAGCTTGGGGAAGCTGATTAAATTAAAGTGCCTCACAGGCAATCATGCCAAGGTCAAAGAGATGCTGTGCAAACTGCTTTTGGCACCAACTTTCCTCGGTGTGTGGATACGCTTATCAGCAGATGTGTGTGGTTTAGGCTCAGGAGTGGCTGAACAGTCATGGAAGGTGGAAAATTGAATTGTCACTGTTGATTTTGCTGCTTGCATATCAGGGAGAAAATGTACTTTCAACAATAGCACAATATGAGGTCCTAGTCTGTGTCTTGTACAACAAAGGTCCCAAGTAGCCTGAGAGAATGGGATCAGTGGCTGCTTGTCTCCGTCACTGAGGTTCAGTGAGGTCGTTTTTGTTTTTTTTTTCCCACAAGAGCAGAAATTCTTTTGATTAGCATCTCTGTCATATTTATGATTTATATCATATCATTTACTTCATTTAATGAGTGCAGATGCACTCAGGGGTCACTGACTGGTTTAATGAGTGTAAACTGAACGGAGCAGTGTGTTAGATGGTGTTCTCCAACACCATTATCAAAACACCAAATGAGGTTTGAAATAATGTTGTGTCATCCTCTGACTATTTGCGTGGGAGAGAGATTTTCAAGAAAAAAGAAATGTTAACTAATATATTAACTAATGGATATTTTAAAGGATTTTCATAAACCCTTTTTTTTCCAATTTATGGATGACTATTCATCATATTAAAATTAATTAATAACCTTTCCATAGAGTCATTTTTATTCTTAGAGGCACAGTCCACTTTCCCTGCACTGAGTTCCAGTCCCTTTACAGGGATTCAAGGGAAATGAGGCATGCATGTTATCAAGCTTTACTTTTATGAATTTCATCTAGCGTCACTTTGTGTTTATGTTGTATCATTTTTAGGACTCCACAGAGCTCCTTTCTCAGCCACAGGAGATATTATTAACTGATCTGGTGCTGCTCATCCTGTGCATGTCCTGTGTGAGACACTGAAGTTAATGTTGCTGCTGTTGGCATCAAGCACCTCTATTGCCACTGGCCTGTGTGAATGTTAATTGCAGTGTAAATCGCATTGAGGGGTTGGTAATTCTAGAAAAGCTCCATGTAAATGCAGTCCATTTATTACATTTGATCTTCAGTGGAGTGCTCTGTTAATGATAATAAGTTTAATTACAAATATCAAAATCAAAGAATCTATTTAATGAATATTTCCTCTTTGACTGGGATTGAATTGAGTCTGTGTGTGCAGGACAACTATTTTCAGTAGAACACAACTACACAGGTGTCTTACTGGGAAAACTTTCTTTGTTAAAACCACATCACACTGACAGATGAATGTGCCAAACAAATTTGCAGCAAGTTTCCAGAAAAGTACCAATCATAGGGGAAAAAAAATGGAAATATGTCACAGCAGTAATTATGTCTCTGTTAGTGCAGCTTCACAAGATTAAGTGTCTGTGTGAGACACAAAAAGGAGTGATATGTCTCTGAAGGAAGTGCAGGGGTCAGTATGGAGACTACACATTTAGATTGGCAAAGAGACAAGCACCAAGAAAACACATATGACAGTTCACTAAATACAATAGTAAATGCTCAGTTTGGCGTCAGCTAAACACTACGACCACCATGAGCTCTGGTAGTGGCAGCCTCATGCTACACGGACGCTTCCCTCTGGCAGAACCTGGGTGTCTTGTGAAAGAAAAGATCGATTGGTTTCAGCAAAATACAGAGAAATCATGTGCAGTGAGTTGGCAGGAGGCCTTCTGTGAAGATCAACAAAAAGCCAAAGCCACAAAAGAACAGATTCAAGCAATGAAGCTTCTGTCCTGAAGTAGTCAGTATAAGTCAGAGCCCAGACCTCAATCAAATCCAGAATTTGAGGCCGGACCTCATGCAGCTTGACAGAGGTTCAGTAGTCTGGCAAAAAGAAACCGGGACAATTCACAGTGTCCAAAAATCCAGACTGAGACGGATCCATCCATACAGAGTCCAAGGCAGCCAGAAGGTGCCTTGACTAAATATTGACTCAAAGTGGGTGAATTATGCCGTCGGCTGTTTAGTATTTTATCCTTGGTTTCAAATTAGATCAATTTGTAGAGATTTTTTTTCACTTTGGGTTTTTTTAGTTTTCATCAGAAAAAGTCTAATCACACACAGGGGAAGTCAATAATGTAAACAGGGCTGGGGCCAAAGGCGTGGCCAAGGGTGGCAGGAGCCTGCTGGAGTCTAATCGGCCCAACTGGTGTCCAATGCCACAGTCAGTGGTGATAGACAGTTGTCTTATTAGTATAAAGGGCTTCCTTAGTGGCCTACTGTACAGGGTAAAGCCTCTGTATGAGCTGACGTTTAACATCTCTAGATGAAAATCAATCAAATAAGCACCAAGAGAAGAAAAATGACTAGCACGGGGTCAGGGGTCAGGCCTCCTCAGTAGGTAGTTGGCTTAATGAATAAATTATAGATTTTTTCCAAGAATACCAACAATACACAGTGCCCACATGAACTACGATATATAAGCGGGACAATATCTGCATCTCTGATATACATACACATAAAAACACATGTAGAGAAATGGCCAGTCTGTTGACAGTGATGCAATAAATAAGCATTTTGACAGAAAGAAGGGAAAAGAGATAATAAATTGGAATTCCTTCCACTTCAGTAATAACACTTTACCGACTTAATGCCGCTTTAATAACAAGCCATTCCTCAGCTGCTTACCACTTCCACAGAACTGAAGTGCTAAAGCACTGGAGTATAGTTTGTTTACTTGTTCACAGGCAAACAACATCATCTCCAAGTGTTAGACTAAACAGATGAGTGGGAAACAGAGAGGCAGTGCTGCTCCGAACAAAACACAATACAGCAGAGAATGGAGCTGAATGACTGATATCCAATCGTCTGCTCATACTCCTCTGTGGTTTTCAGGGATGTCTGTGGCTAATGACTCACCATTGGAGTGTCTCCACGTCCCATGAAGAGATTCAGATCTGCAGGCCAAGCTTGAACGCTATCAGATGGTTGTGTCTGAACACCAGTGGCGACTGCAGCATATGCTTAATTGGCAGTTTGAGCCTCTGCTCTGCTGTCTGTGTTCCAAGTCATTAACATGTAATGTGCACTACGGACCCGGGGCTCGTAAGAACCATTCCAACTCGCCATAACATTTAAACAGCTTTGAGCCACACTTTCCCCAGCTGTGAGACAAAGGGCTTCTGCTTTTTGTCTCGGATGGACTCCTCTCCTGTGTGAACTGTCACCACCTCTGCTCGGCATGCCCCTTCTCTCCACGCTTTCTCGTGGGATCTCGCTTCCTGTTAGGGCCACGGCTGGCTTTTGTCTCTGCTACTTACGGCGACGATGGGAGGAAAAGAGAGAGAGAGCGGGACAGTGAGAGTTGTTAACAGCTTGTTAAACATGTCTGGTTAATTCAACACCACTCTCACCCCTCTGCTGATTTCAAATGCGACGTTCATCTCCTCTAATGCTAATGCACTCGGCTTTTATGGTCCAGATATAGAGAAAATCAATTCATAATGTCTAGCTTTTCTGTGTTTTCCGTGGATGTGTGAGGCTCTAATGAGCTCCCAATTTAGACGGAAATATTTGTGTGGGATGGCAAGAATGTGTTGCTTCTGAGAGAGGTTCAGCGAGAAGACATGAGACTGGAAAAGGGAGTTCAAAACAATGAGAAGTCAAAAAAAAAAAAAAAGTCTCAAAAACAAGGGCTTTTGGTTTTCAGCAGGAGAGCAGCAGAAAAGGCAATGGCACATTATATCCTGCAGCCACGGACAGAACTGAAACCTCTAATCATGCTGCTGACATGCTTTTCTGTGACTCCTTGATTCTACTAAAATCAAGTAGAGTTTAGAATCATTTGAAAACATTGCAAACACTGGGAGCAAGAAAAACAATAATTAGACTACATGACAGGAAATAAACAAAGCTAATATTTTTTTTTAATTATCGTTCAGTGCATTTCTCTTGCATTTACTGAATAATAATCATCCACATGATTTAAAATCAACATAAATTCTACACACTGGAGCAAAGAAATGAACAAACTGTGGATATAAGTCTCAACTAAGACACAACATCTAACATTTCATTCATGGAATAGGCAGAAAGAAAAATTTAATTAGCTTTACTTTTAGGGTTAGGAGAGTTGGCTACAGGAAGGAAAGCTGCTCAATTTCTCAAAACAGCATGGAACTGTTTGACACAACTTGTGGGGACACTTTCAATCCAGCTTCATAGATGCACTGTACAGTTAGTGCTACAGTGTGGCACAAGCGGCACTCTGTGGTTTCTAATCAGGAAAAGGAAAGGTAGTTTTTATTTTATCAGCATCAAGAATGTGTTCAGGCAAAATTATGTGTATCCAGTATAAGAAGTAGAAAGTGTTTGTACAGTGCTTGTATTAGTGTGGACGGAAACTGAAGCGTCACTACTCTGTCTTTAAATGTAGGTTAGCTTCTAGGAATGATCCCCGCTGTTACTTATAAAGCTATCTATATATAGTGTTATAGTGTTAGCTGCCCTCTCTTTATGAGTCCAATATAATGTCCAGACCAAACACAGAGGGACATGTAGAAACCTGTAACCACAGCATAATTAAATTCCTAGGAGTGACTCACACTGCAATACTTTTCTTATTAACGTTAGCTGCTCTCTCTTTCATGAATCCAGTATAATGACCAGAAACCTGTAACCACAGCATAATTAAATGCACAACAAGCACAGAGTCCTGAAGTAATGTAGTAGTGATCAAATCAGGAATGGAAAAAGGCAGTGGTTAACAACATCTGCTGACAGCTGGTTAACTGCCTGTATATGTCCGCTGGAAGTGGAGAGATATAAGAAAGTATTTTTAGTGTCCCTGATATATATTGCACTAATCAAATTATGTGTACCAATATTGTCAGTCACAGCGACCAGCAACTGGTGAACAGGAATGTTGGGAGATTATGCATAAAATAAATTATCCTGTATAGTTTTGGGCTTTTTTTTGGTAACAACATCAATCAAAATAATTGCCAATGATATGTTCACTGATTCTTTGGCAAAAATGAATTCTAATTTCAGTCTGTCTATAAACGAGTGCACATCAAAAGCTATTTTCCAGTCTTACATCAGCCGGCAGTGTTTGCCAGGAAACAAACAAACATTCAGCAGTCTTTCCATCACAAACGGGAGAATGTGTTTTGCTCATAAAGGCCCTGCTTTTGGGCCTGCAGCACCACATACTCTACTTTCAGTGAAGTCTGTATTTTTGACTTCACCCGTGTGCAGCTGTGAATGAGAGGTTCATGACTCACAGAGACTTAACGACTCAGGACAGTCCTCGCTGTGCTCTGAGATTTCAGTTGCACAGTTCGTCAGATGAGGGAGAGCAGATTTCGAAACAGTGGAGCAACGTTGGAAGTTTAGCCAAAAACACTCCGTGACCTGACTCACCGTAAAAATAAAATAGTCGAGAGCTAATTCCAAATTTCAAGGTAAAAAACAAAAAAAATAAACAATTTAATTTCATTTTAGATTGGACAAAATGTATTTTATATACATTTTTACATCATCTTTCTTTACATCTTTACATCAACACAACTCTGGTCTGGGGGTGTCCTTCTTTGAATGCTGATTTTTCCAAGTCGTACTAATAACAAAGAATATAAAGTGGCAGTTTTACAGTGTGCAGACTTCATTGTCTCCGTCAAGGTTCATCGTAACTCATGTTTGGAAAACTCGACCCTCAATCAGCAAGTCATTGTCAGTGTCATAAACACATCACACAAGGCCTTGTTGTGAGATGAGTTTCTTTTGACTGACATTCCAAAAAATTGCATTATGGATTCAGTGGTTCGAATTTTATGCTTTTATTTTTATCTGTTATATTTTTGCCCTCTAGTATTTATGCTTTCACTCTTTTTAATGATTACATTTGGGGGAAAAACAAAACAAAACACTGAAACAGGCAAAATCATTATAAGACTTGAAATTTTCAGATTTCTCTCTAAAAATGAAATAATGAAATTACGTACTTGAGTTTGGTCAAAACCCCAATTAACCTTAAAGATAATCCACCTCTCAACTCCGCCTCTGTAGTGCTTTAGTGACATGTCTGGGATGAGGCCGTGCACACTTTGAACTTGTTTTTCGCACAGAGAAACAGAGAACAAGAAAAAGCGTTTTCTGCGTTTCCTCCTGGTCACCTCCAGAAAGCCGTGAGCCTTTTGCCTTCACTATTCATCACCGTCTTCATTCATTACGGGCCTTACCAGACGCTGAGTCTCACTCAAGGTCACAGCTGCTCTGTCCCACCTGGAATTGAGACTCCTCTGACCCACTGGCCCAACATATGGAGGTGCTGCCATGCTCCATGTGGTCCAGGGGAGAAAGTTAAACTTTAATCTATCCAGCTACTAGGGAATTTACCCTAAGTTTCCCTGACAGGTGGTGTTTTAATTATTGAAAATGCTCAGTTCATATTTAGTTTAGCCATGAAAGACTCTTTCATCAAGAACAACTTGCATTCAGGGCCACATTGTGCAAGTGTGCAGTAATTTTAAGCATTTCTGCCTTTCTCCCTTTTCTGCTGTTATGTTCCGTGCATGCATAATCTCACCCAGTTCACCGCTCCATTCCATTAATATTGTATATGTTTGAGCGCTTTGAGCGCATTTCCTTTCAATCAAGAAAAACAGAGGACGAAGACGTGGTGTTAAGATCCATGCTAATTATTTGTCTGTACTGATGTGCTTGGAGAAATCACCTTGCACATGGTAACAACCTCTCTGAGGCACCCAGCACTGCAATATGCCAAACACAGAAATCACCAATTAACATACGTGCAAAACTGCAAGACTGTGCAAAATTCTATTTGTGTAGACAAAATGTGTCATAGAGAGTGAGGATGTGTTTGTTTAAAAAAAAAATCTATATATATATATATATATATATATATATGTATATATATATATTGTTGTATCACCATCAGAGTGAATGATA
>OMNW01003917.1:18003-39601 GCA_900303245.1 Selene dorsalis | reverse complement strand
GCCAGGGTGGCTGATCGGCATCAACCGGGCATTCGATAATATCCAGCGTGAGTTCTCTGATTGCCATGCCACGCACCTTGTCTGGACTCAGGCACACGAACCCTCGTGCATTGATGGAGGAAGGCAAAGACTTGAGCCACACCACCACCCACTTCACTGCACAGTCACAGCGCCACGGGTTATTGCGAACCATGAGATGCCTTAGGCTTGAGAGGCCATCAAACACACCCTGTGTCAAAGTTTGAAGCTGGTTGCTGGAGATATCCAGTTTTTCTAGCCTGTTTAGGTCAGCGAAGGCCGCCACAGGGATCTGGTCGATCTGGTTCTCCTGCAGGCTGAGTCTGGCCAGTGACTGGCTGGGCAAGAGGGGAGGGGGGAAGGTGAGCGAATTGCGAGCAAGGGCCAGCTCACGGAGGTTAGCTAGGTCCTGGAAGGTCCCTGGCGCAATGCCCTCATCTGTCAGCAGGTTCCCGTCCAGCAGGAGGCGCTGCAGGCGTGTCACATTCTGGAAGGCCTCCTCTGCAATGACAGCGATGCGGTTCTCATCCAACCGCAGCTCCTTCAGGTCCTCTGGGAGGCCGATGGGAACACTGCTTAAGTGGTTCTTGGTGAGGAAGAGGAGTTTGAGGCTCACTGCCTCCCTAAAGGCCCCTTCCTCCACCCCCACTGTGGAGATGGAGTTATCATCAAGGTGCAACTCCTCTAATTGAGTCAGCTGCGCCAGGGCTGCCTTGGAGATTGTTTGGATATTGTTCTCCTGTAGATGCAAGATCTTGGTGTTTTTGGGCAGGTTAACGGGGAACTCGTCCAGCTGGTTGCCGTAGAGATAGACTGTTTCTACAGAGGCCAAATTGTGAAGTTCCACAGGAAAGCCAGCACTGTTGATCTGGTTGTTATGTAGGTAGAGGACCTTGTAGCCCTCCTCTATCCCCAGAGGCACTGATGTCAGGCTGCGTTCGTTGCAGTACACAAACAATTTGTCACAACGACACTCTTCCGGGCAAGCGCCACCCGGGCTGAACTGCATTTGGAGGCTTAGGATGACAGTCAACCAAAATTGCAAGAATGAAGCCCAATCCTTATTCCAAGGTCCAACCAGAAACTCCATAGTGGAAAAGCAAAAGGGGAAAATGGAAACCAACAATAAAAAGAACTTGGTGGGGGGAAAAAAAACAAATATGAAAAAAATCTGAAGGGCAATGACGTAATATATCCACCAAAAACTAGACTCACGAAAAGTCCACCTAGGAGAGTTCAGTAATGATGCAGTTAGCTGGGAAAAGAGCAGGAAACCGTGGGAGTAATCCTGTAAATGCTAGTCCTCAGCTGAAGAGCGATGGTCTCATTAGTGGTGGCCAGTCCTCTGACTGACTCCATCCATGCTGAGACATCAGACCATAGCAGGACTCTTCACTCGTAGCTCCATGCAGCGCTCAGCCAGGGCCAATTTGAAGCCACACAGTAGAGAGCCACCACAGGCTCCACTCGCCTGTCCGTCACACACTGCTGGTCCCCGACCAGGGCAGAGTCCAAGGGGGGTGACATTTGGATCCAGAGACCTGTGGGAAAACAAAGAAATGCTAGATTAGTGTTTTCAGGGGTGGCCTGTTCTTGGAAAAAAGGGCCTCTCTTTTTCCCTGTCTCCTCTGTCTCTTTATTTGACATACAAACATCCACACACACACACACATACCAGCTGTCTTTCCCTCTCTCTCACTCTTTCCTTCTCTCCCAAACAGAAAGACAAAGTAACAAAACATACCGTTCACTCCCGATTTCAAATTATGCACTGGCTATTTTAAAAAAAGAGTCAAAACCATCTGATAAATATTCAGAACAGCTCTTTGCACATCCGGTTTCACAGACATAAAGAAGGCTTTTATCCCACCCGCTCTATCAAAGGAGGGAATAGACCACTGCAAGGACACACACTCAGAGATGCTCAGAGGTTCTGAGCAACATCACTGTCGCTAATGGAACACACGCTAAAAAGAGATAAGACTAATAAGACATCGGCTCTTTGTGCGGCTGCACAAGATATTTCCTGGAAAAAAAGAAAAAAAAGAACAAGAACAAGTTACAACTGTGTTGTGGGCAGAGGTGCATGAGTAAACACACAAGTGCTTACAGTAAACAGAACCAATTGTCTTGCTGGTGGCAAAAGGAGGAGTTTGTTATTATGTGCCGGCTTGAACACACCATCATCAAACTCAAGATTTAAAGAGTGGAATTAGAAAACAAAGGAGGAGGCAGTCGAGGAACAGAGACCCCTGCGTATCGGCTCCTCCTCTTGTAAGTGTGAAACACACTCACACACACACACAAACACCTAAACACACACACTCACACACACACAAACATGTAAACACACACACACACACTCACACACACATGTGTAAACACACACACAAAAGCTGTCAAATGAGATCAGATTGGAAAATAATTTAGTTCCTCAACCTGCGATAAATGATCAATACAGGCCCATTTTTCAGCAAGGAGAGGTTCATAGTAAAATACAAGGCCACAGGATTACAGTAGAACCCCCACCCCAATGACACACACATTCATTATTCTAAGTTTTACAAACCATCAAACATTTTTCCCCCACCTACGCCCACACCATGATTGAAAGATAGCTGGTGTCATCAGTAGCCTTTAGCTTAACTGACACTGGGAACGATGGGAAACGGCCATGAGCGTGGATTAAGGTGTCCTGCAGGGTTAGCCAGGAGCAGTAGCAGCCAGTGAGCCAAGCAATTCCACAAAAACATACAATTCTTTTCATTTGTGGCTTATTTTTTAAAGCTAAATTGTAACGTGTAATGTCAGCTACTCATGGTAGACTATATTTTGTTAAGAAAAGATAAGATACTATAATAAGAAAGTTATTACCAAAAAAAAAAAAAAATCAATCTACCTGCCTGCTGCTTCTTCAAATTCTCTGTGTTGTATGTTGACGAGATGGAGCTTACATGGCATGAGCTCTTTGTGGTAGAGATGCAGAAACAATCCTTTGACACACATCTGTGATCTACTTTTCCAAATTGAAAGAGCTAAATTTAATCAAATAAGCTTAGGGGGGAATAAGCAACCACATGAGGCAATAAAATGTGCTGCCACAGCAGTGGAATCAACAGCAGAAGGCAGCAGCATCAAGATTATTATAGCTGCATAAAAAAAAAAATCACTGAGAATCCAAATAATAAGCGAACCTCAAAAAGAAGCATGTTATCAAGTCGCTCTGTACTTGTCAGCTCTGATAAACTGTGGACATGGATAGATCAAGGAGGGAAAAGTGATGGAAAGACTTTTTTTTTCCTCCTCTTTTCTTTTGATTTCATTTCCAGCCGAGGGAGCACAGTTTCTCACCAGCAGATGAAGGCTGTGATATGTGGCCAGGACAATCCGATTAGAACTGGATTTAGCGACAGAAACGCAATTAAAAGTTTAAAATGGATAGGGTATTTAAGAGGCGATAAGAGGCGGATCAGGTATACTTCAAAGCCTGCCCAGTGAGCGGTGTTCATTTGAATGAATTATTTCAAAGGAGGGGAATTGAAAACCGTGCAGTGCATTGAGAGTGAAAGCCCCTCTAAGAGAGAGAAAGAAAAAAGTCAGGCTTTCTCCGGGGTGAAAAATGTGGAGCGTCGCGCTTTGCACTGCTGTATAACCTCAAACAGGAGGAAATCCCTGTCTGATTAACCCAGCAATAAACATGCCAACAATTTTAATTCATCTTTAAAAGTCAGTGGGAATTGGCGAATCAAGTCTCAGTTTATGACTATTCGTGCCTGCGGTTTGCTTGGGGCTGTAAGAGATGAAAACATATCCGTGGATCTGACTTGGTTAAGATAAGGTGCATGTTTTATAAAACATTTCCACCTTTTAATGAGAAAAGTAGTCGATTGATAAACAACTTAGGCCCGGGTTAAACCTTGAATCCCCCCCTCTACATGTCTCTCCAAGTGTGTCCTGAATTATTGAGAAACAGCCACCGTACCTTTGCCGAGCCTTTATCCATTCCCAACCCCGCTACCGCATTCAACTTTTCCCCCTTTCTTCAGGCGTCCGTCCTTCAGGCGGTCCTGCCGTACGACCGTGCGTAAAGGTCCGTTCGGTAACGCTGTTGCGACTCGGTTCCGATCATCAGCGTGAACCCGGTGAGTCTCCAGAACAGCATATTTGCCTGCATGGGTCCCCCCAGGTTGTGTGCTGCGCGTCCGTCCGCACCGCTGTCCGCACTTTTTTTTTCTTTCTGTGTTTTCCAGCTCCCGGGCGCTTTACCACGGAGCTCCTCCGCTTCAACTCAACACCGTCTGCAGCGCATGAGGAGCGAAGAAAGCGGCGGTAGGATGATCGCAGCGTCCACTTCTTCCCTTCCACAATCTGCCTGGGCGATGAGGACGTACTCGCACCCGAAGTGTCCACTGTCTGATCCGCCACGGGCCATGACGGCCAGCTGCGTCCGTCCTCTGCGCGCTCTTTAGTGGGGACCTAAAAACTTGCCGATAGTGTCTGCGCAGCTTAGACCCGGACTCCCTGCGAGTTGTTTTCTTAGATTGATTCCCTTGATAGTGCGACGTGTGTGCTCTGCTCTTCTCTCTCTCTCCCTCCCTCTCTCTCTCTCTCTCTCACCCCTGTCCCTCCTCCCCTCCTCAGAATAAAGAATGCATCTCCTCCAGCAGCTCCGTGATGGCTGGAAGCCACAGATCCTCCCTGCTGCCCTCACACTGCAGAAAATAGTTTGTCTCTCAGCACACTTTGCCCGTGCACACATGCCATTTCCAGGGTTTGCCTTAACCCGCGACGGCGTCTCTGCCTCCATTTGCATTTTAATCACGAAATCCAGCAGTGGCGTTCTCAATGAAAAATCACCACAGGGCACATTCCTTTAATATTCCCACAGTTAGTTACTGTGTGACCGGCTCGAGCCTCTCCTTGGGGTCTCACCGTGTCTCTGAGGGGTTTATCAGCCGCGGCTGTGGAGGAATCGGCCTGTTGGAGGGTTTTTTATGGCCACTATAGCCCCAGTTCTTTTCCAAATGGCTTTCTCCTTCTTTTTTTTAATTACTGGTGGTTAATTAGCCCCCAGTGAAAAGCACAATCTCATCTTTACTTCCCGTACTTTCTCCCAGTGATTTGAAGCATTTAGACACACGCAGACAGTCAAAGTAATTTCATCCGACGACACGGCCTCTTCGCGCTAATTCAGCAAGGCACTGCTGCTCTGCCCACATACTTCAAGCCGCTCACGCGCTTATCCCTTCGCTCGCGCGCGCGCGCGCTCGCAAACATATATATTCCTACATCTGGTTACAGCTGCCTACACTTCTCACAGTCTCTCTCTGCATTAATTTATTTAACTTAACTGAAAACACACACACACACACACCTTCATAAAAATTACCATTGAAACACTGTGTTGCCTTTTGCTGATGTATGCCTATTGTTTCTCACTTTCCTCTGCCTCCTCTCATTTCACATGCAGTCTAAAAGATGGACCGAAAGAGTAAAATATCAAGGTCTCACTCCAGATTATAACCTGGATCTGCACCACGTTATACAAAGTCACAGATCCCAACATCGAGGTGCAAATATGCTTTACAGAGAAGCTGAGGGAAAGTTCCTGATGTGCCTCTGAGCTGGAACAGCCTCAGCATCAGCAAACTCTTCCCAGCACAGTCCCTCCAACAAGTTTAGTAGGAACTAGTTCATTACTTTCTGTGTAGTCTGACAAACAAACAAAGCACAAACAAATATGGGTTCAAATGTATCCTCCGTGACAGAGGTCATAAGTCTCTCTCTCTCACACACACACATAAACACACAGTGCCACAGTGGGCTGGAGGTTTTGCAGTTACAGCCTGTATTTCTGAATATGGTAGGCTAGTTTCACTAACGGTTGCAGACCTTCAGTAGATTTTATTGCATATCTGACACTGAAAATATTTTCTGATGATGCCAATGTTAGACCATGTTAACTCAGCTTTTACTTCAAAACTGTGCATTTTGGTGTTGTGACTTTACTGTGTCAAAATGACCAAAAATGTAGCCTGTTAGTTGGTGTTGTCTTTACTTTATGTAAGGCGACAGTAGTGTCTTGTGTTCTCAGAGGAAGTGAATTTGTTGTAACAGACACGTCCTGTGGCTGAAGCAACAAAGCTACGGGCGAATTCATTTCCATTAGCGAGGCTCAACTTTTGAAATGACAGTTAGTGTTGGTTTTAATTATTTCCTCCCATATGTCGATCTGTGTAATAAGACAAACTGTTGATAGCGAACATCGAACAAGCTTTTTAAAAAGCAGTGAAACTGAGTTGTATCAGGGTTTGTGGGCTATTCTGGGCTATGACCTGCTCCTGTCAGTGCACCAGGATAGGTGACAGTTTGTCCCAGCTTGTCTGTCAAACGTTGCCATGGCAAACATTGCCTAGAAGCTTCAGTCATATTTCCACAAATATGCTCAAAAACAGGTTTATCCTTTTGAAATTTGGAGAGAAAAAAAAAAAGTGCGCAAAAACAGACATATCTGCACCACTGTCGTTTATATTTCCACACACAGGAAAGGTGATATAAGTTACTGAGAGGATTTCAAATTTCAGTTTGACTAAAGAAATACTAAAACTGTCATGTTCTATGTTTTCCATGTTAGTTTATAGTCGTGGCCAGGGTCATAAAGGCAGGCAGGAGTCACAGGAGATCCCCACAGGTCAGCAGGTGCACGTCTGCCTTTGATCTCAGCCTTCAGTTGCCAAATAGTTTTAATGTGGCTCTTTGACTTCTGGTGACCCGCTCAAACATATAACTCATGAAAAGTCTCCAAACAAATTACGTGGCTCCTGTTTAAATCACCAGTGTCGTTTTGTCCGGGCCCGCCGTGCGCTGCGTGTGCCATCTAAGTCTTCTAATACGTCAGCTCGCAGCGTGATGGTTTGGTTGTTCTCAGCGTTTGCCTTTCATGTTTAATTTCAGCTGCCACGTCCCCGAGACGGGCGGCCGTTGCGAAGCCCAGTCCACAACATTTAATTCTGTCATAAATCAAGCATCTGCGCATGGCATGAATTATTGATTGAGTAAATTTAGAGGAAACAGCCTATTTTTATTTCCTCCTTGATGGACATGTTTTGCAGTCGTGCACTCTGTTCCTGGTTGGCACAGCATTATGAAGTGTCTTTTTCTTTTTGGGGATAAAATGACAGACAATAAAATGGACACAGGATTAGCCTGTGGGCAATTCAAGCCTTTGTCCTGTCCTGTTCGTTCGATTCACTCACTGGTGTCAGGAGAAAAATGACTGAGCCTGAACCGCTGATTGCAAAAGTGACTTTAAAAATTAAGCCTAATTAGATTCATTTTAAGTAGGTGGAAAAGTAAAATATGTGTAATGTGTCTTTCTCTGGAGGTACAGTGAAGCTATGCGGTTGGTACACATTACACGTTTATGTTGCAGAAATGCAGAGAAAGATTTCATTCTCCACCCTGAGGTGGAAATTCCCCTTCTCTGCCTTACCCAGAGAGCTTCCCACAGTTTTTGGTGTGGCATATTTACTCTGCACGCTTGTGTACCTCGATAACATTGCAGATACACATGACCCCAGAGCACATCAAAGCCTCTTCTGTCCATCCGCTCCTGTTCAGACCCCAAACAGTGCAAGGAGGAGGGGGGAAAAAAAGTCCACTCAGATATGCAGATATGTTTATCCCTTGGTTATATTCACTCCAGTCCCTGGAGACATCATTAGCTTATCACATTTCTCCCTGCATGAATTTACATCTGGACACTGAAAGGCACTTCAAAGGTGCCAACAACATTGGTGTTTAAAAACCTCCCCACAAGTATTGGCAAGATCTTTGAAAGAACTAACTGTGGGAAAAACCGCAGTAATATTGCGAATCGCCAAAGACGTGATATAATCAGGCCCGTCGCTTGAGATTTCAGTGCCTTAAAGAAAAATATGCTGATTATGTTTAGAGTGGGCGATCAATGCGTTCATTAATTTCTAAGGCGATGTAATTATGTTTACCCCCTTCGATTATCAATCTACATGCATCTAATGTCACAGCATAGCTCCCAGAAGAGAACGCATTTCCACAGCTGAGGAAACGAGTCAGCCAACAGCATATACTGTATATTTTACTCAAGGAGTGAGCTGAGAGGAGTTGAAGGAGTCAGAGGATTGCACCAGCTCCCGAGCCCCTCAAGACCAAAATTCATTTTTTTTTTCCTACTGTTGGATTTTTTTTTCATTGCTGTCTCACTGCAAGCATAACATGACAGACAATAAAATATACAATATGCAGTCCAAACAACAACATCGCATCATGAGATTGTTATTTCCTCATTTGCTTTCTGTTAAATATTCAAATATCATTCTAATTAGACGGTAGAATTAGGATGAACAACATGTACCTCTCCTTGTTAAGGCCGAACAAGTCAACACCCTGACTGCCCCATGTAAACTCAATCTGAGCCTTCCTAATGTCGTGTGGGGTGTTATGAGTGACATTTAAAATGTATAAAAGATTTATTTGTAAGGCTTGAAGTTGCTTTTATAAGAATGGTAAAATGGTCTGTCGAGCTGTCAAGAGGCCAGCAACACTCAATCAGAGTCGTTCCGTGAGTAGCAGCACGGGCAACACGCTCACACATGAGCATGTGAATTATAGGGGAGGCAAAGTGAATGCAGGGTCCCGACTGAATGCTGCCCTGTGCTAATGCCAGGCTGTAAAAACACTGACTTGACAACAAGCAAGCCCCTGTAGTTCTGCTGAGGGAAGGATGGGGGGAGAGAGAGAGAGAGAGAGAGAGAGGGAGAAGCAAAAGGAGGAGTGCAGAGGTGCAGAGGGAGAGAGTGATACGAGAGGAGATAGAGAGGTTTGAAATCACTAAAAAATAAGCAGGCAAGAGGACTGCGGATCACGGCTGTTTTTGACATGTGGTTGCCTTGTCGCCCTCGGACAACTGCTTAGCAATAGTCAATACATGTGGTGGCCATTTTGTGCTGATGTGCTGCTCTCAGCTATGAAAAATTATACAGGTTTGAAGGAGCAACCCGCCCTTGAAAAGTCTTACTTCATTTAGCACCATCAGTCAGTGATGTGCAGTGTGAGTATTTCATCAAGTGTTAACTTGATGAAATACGTGCATTTCACTTATAATCATTATGTTTTGCTGTCAGTGCAACATTTCTGATGTTATGACAAAGAAGAATCTGGTAAAACAATGTCTTGAGTTGTGCCTCCCTTAAGTGATGCTATTGTCAATGTTGCTCTGTTGGATTTTCCATCCACCAGTTTGGTCCAGACTCAAGACTGACCAACCGCAAATTCTTCCCATACATTCATGGTACCAGCGGATGAACCACTGGTACCATTCTGTAAGACTGACCGACTATGTCTTATCATGCAAGCAGAAGTTTTTTTTTGTTTGGTTTCTTGATTATTGGATTTAAACTTTATTCAGGTTTACAATATGATACTTTAAATTGCTGAACTGTGGTGTGTTAGCATTTAGCTCTGAGCACCATTACGCCAAGTACAGCCTCACAACTAACATGGCTGTAGACGCTTAGTCTTGCTCCTAATCTGTTTAAGTTCAACCCTCTGTTAGGACCCATATGAGCATCTCCTGAAATAGTCTCTTACAGCAGCAGGTGTACTGGACCTTGGTCGTGTTTGGTTACAATAATAGACAAATGCATTGACAGTGGCATACTGCAACTCCAAAGCAATGATTACAATAAGAAATGATCATGGCTCGGTTAGAGTCGGGCCTAAAAAGTACTATAAATGAGATTTATATGTATCTACTGGGTGAGGAAACACAGCCACGTTTTAGGAATTACGTTAAAAATCGATTTTATTGTCTCAACAATGGATGGTTTTTGATATGATAAGAAGACTGGGGCATTTCTGCAAATACCTGCCAAACAGTGGAAACTCTTTTTAAACAACCTTTTAAAAATGATCCTGTTGGAAAATTGGACACTTTGTGACACGCTGTGTCTCAAATGTAATAGTGAAGCATTAGAAGCACAAACCAGGGTTATGTCGAGTGCTGTCATTTACGCTTTCAATCAATATCATTTTCTGAATTTCCAGCAATTTTGACGTTTTATTGGGCCTAGATCTTTGTGGTGCAGATGGGTAAATGTGAGTGAAGTGGAGGAAAAAGTAACAGAGTTGTCACACCATGCCTGAATGTTCAAATCCGGAAAAAAAAAGCCTCTCAACATTTGTATTTCAAACACAAATATGCAAATATGTGCCTACCTGTGTAATCATGCAAAACTAGAGAGAAGCCATTGAATTTTAATTTGGTTTAATTACCAGTGATATTTATAGCACTGTATTATCAGTTTCATCTTCAGTGAAGCTCCTCCTGGAAATAGTGCTGTGTCATTGTGTTGTTTACAGTCGGTCAGATGAGAAAAAGCAACAGCAACATCACGAGGCTGAAAACTGTGAAGTACTTAAAAGGTTTAGATGTGCGCATTGTGAGAACCTTACAAATCCCTGTTTTTCACCTTATTTGGGGAGAATGTGCTACTACAAAGGATTTCCTTATCATTTCGTGCACAGTGGTGGGAAACTAACATATTAAAAAAAAATAATGCTGCTCTGACTTGTTAAAAACAGCCGTACTCTTAAGGAGTGAAAGTAAGAGGACCCAGGAGACAGAAACTTAGAAGAGATCATCAGGGACAGAGGAGAAAAGGAGAAAATAGACAGATGCCAGGAAGGAGGAGGTCTTGGGGTCAGTCAAAAGATGGCCCTAATCCCACCTCCAATCCCTGCATCTTTTCTTTTGTTTGAAGTCACATCTGGGCTAAATTTCCCCTCCTGACTTGAGCAAAAAGGAAGTCTTCTGGGTGGGTGGAAGGGGGCTCAGGGCCGCTCCTGCCTCCCAGGCTAAACTGTACAAATACTGTAGATCCATGAGTCACTAAAGCAGGAACTGAGCAAATATATATCCAGACCCTGATTCAGAGCTCATCACAGTGACTACTGCTATCAGTCATTCACATACATGTGGGCAAAGGTATGTTTTGACTAAGATTAATCAGTCCTGTCAGGCTGTTAAACAGCTGCACATGGAGGTCTGAGGGGTCGCACAATAATCACTATGAGTCTAAAAATAACTAACAGCTATCACACCTCCACCACCAGACATAGGTGCAACACAAAGGTCACGAGAGGCTTACCATTAAGTATAAAGTACACATTATTCTGCTGATTAGCTTTACTTCAGGAGACGCTTTAGTTCAGCAGTTCCCAACCTGGGGTCAGGACCCACACAAGGGGTCATGAGCTAAGAATAAGAATAAGAAGCCATGAGTGATTGATCAGAAAGGAAGAAAACAAAAGTATTTTTCTGAATATTCTTTTCTAATTGTAGCCTTTTTGCTGTTCACTGTTTCTAAGTTTCTGGAACATTTCAAAATAAAACTATAAGACAGGAAAATCCATCTCCCTTTGCATGTCCTTGGTTTGTGAGTCGGCAGTCCTTCGTAATAAGAGGCTATGTGGAAAGGTTGGACGCAACTGCTCTTCATGTTTTACAATAAAGATGAAAAATGTTTAGACATAATGTTTTACATTACATATTTGGAGATATTTATGAGACCGTTTTTTATGTAAAACCTGTGTTATGACCATTTTGACCAATTAAATGACGCCGTAAACTTTTGATCCAGGTCTTGAGGAATATTAAAAGCACTCTCTACTGATTTTACAGAGTATCAGTTTAGTCATCATGAAGAGAAAAGCAGCTGTATCTCATCCTCTGTGGCCACGGGAGGAGTTTTTCTGAAGTTTCAAGCTGCCTCATCTTGGTCTTTGACATTTTTCATTGAAATCCTATGTTACATACTGGAGGCATGGAATTTGACAGACATAGGCACATAAGGGGCAGGGACTAATGACTTGTAGTATTGAATTGCATTATGGGAACTGTAGTATCCTCTGTATTTTGGAGTTCGGTCGACGCTCAGGGCTAAAAGTTATGATACCTCAGTCCCTGCTGCTTCGATTTCAATCATTCTTCTTCAAAAATCTGTTTCTTATAAGTCTTCAAACTTTGTGGGAATCACAGAGGTAAAGTGGGTTTGGAAACTATTGCAAAACTTTTGTTAAAACCAACTGGATACTATAACAATTGTATGTTTTTGATGTTATTCCTTTAGCTTAATTTAATATTAACTATTTTAAATTGTTTATTGTGTAAAAAAATTATGATTATGATAGTTTTGGCTAATAGCAGTTTAAAAATTAACAGGCAAGTTCCTAAAAAAGTTAATCTAGTGACCATTAAGTGAACATGTCATACCTAGAGTTTCTCTTTGTTGTTTTGTTTTCTATCTCTGTATCTATAAAAATTCCAAAGTGAAGCAGTTTTTACAGTTAAAAAAACAAAAAACAAAAAAGTGGACAAGAAAAATCAGAGAGAGCAGATGGCTTAGAATTAACAGAGGCAGAGAAACAGGCAGTAATTAAAAGGCATTAAGGTCTTTTCAAATAAATAAAAAAAGTACATCGTAACATTGCACCGTTGTGTCCGACCAGCCACCAGCTTGATTTGATCAGGACCTCACAGCCGCGGACAGCTGTTTAAAGCCTCATCCTGTGCTTGAATGACAATCTGTGTTTATCTTCGGCTTTCCTCTCCAACTAATTAACTAAGCCCTGAAACACCAAAACACCACAGTCCCCTGAACCTTTCCCTCTCTGACAGCTCCTCCCCGCAGCTGATTTATTATTGCACAATTTCAAATTAGTGCAGAGTGGAGAATGTCTCACAGCAATTTACACACACACACACACACATGACCTCAGACACTCATTAATTACTATATTTTAATCTGAGATAATTACAATATAGCGCATATAATGTAATTTCATGTGGACAGATATAATTATAAAGCTTACTTATTTACTTAACACTGAATATAATAAAAAGGAGATAATTATTATTATCATCGTTTTTCAATTTAGTGAGTTAGATTATCCATCGCACGCACGCACACACACACACACACACACACACACTGGAGAAGAGTTTTCACTCTATACTCTTGTGTCTCCACTTTCAGATTAAATACTATGCCAATCTTCATTCCACATGGAAATTTTTAATTGCCTGGGAAGCAAAGAGGCATTTTAGCTCGCAGTTTGTCTGAAAGCATACATTGTAGTTGATGTTTGAAAGGCTTCTTATTATCTATTTCAGCCCTCGCCTTGTCTTTTCAATGTGAGAAATCCCCCTGATGCATGAGGGGGGAATTTGGATAAATCTAGATTACATCAGAAGCCAGGTGAAACAGCTCAAGAAACACAAGGATAAAAATATAATTATGCCGTCAGACACCACTAAGCTGCCCTGTTTAATCCTTTGCCATACTGATGCCATAGCTTGTCTTTTAACTATTAAGTGTCATAATTTAATATTCTTATCCTATGTCTTCTTACCTCTGGTTACTTTCATGATCGACATGTTTTTTTCATGTTATTTAATCTATAACGTTCCCAGTGTTGGCCTTGGCAGGCTCTACCGTAACTTCATGCATGATGACAATAAAGTCTGGCATGTGTTCATTCACTCTCATTTTGGAGTATTGCTTGCAAGATGGAATAAAACTTCTCAGCACAACACGCCCCGGAGATATGCAGATAGGCAGCTGGATTTCTTTTGCCACCCCCCCATCATGCGTTGACAGTGTCAGTACTTTATCTTTTGTTTACAAGACCTTCCAGTGCTGCTCACCATGTCGTGAAAAACATAAATGAGATTTCGATAAATAGCATTTTTGCCCCATATGGTTTTGCTGAGGCAGTAGCCCCTTTAAAACAATCTGTGGTTCCATCTGGGCACTGTGGTTTTTGCCCCTGACCAGCGTGTCCCCCCCTTTGCTTTCACTTACTGCCGCAGCATGCCGCCCCAGTTTGAGAATAGTCTCACAAAACATCCTGAGGGTTCCTCTAGGTAGACGCCTACACGAGAATTACAGCTCCTCTCGGGTGCTTCAGGGACGCCTGATGAATCAGAACGCCTTGTTCAGCCTTTATTGGCCTCATCTTTATGTTCCATGAAAAGGGAGAACAAATAGGCTCCGAGAGGAAGAGAGGAAGAGGAGAGGGAAGTCGGGGGGGATGAGTTTGGTTGCGAGCAACAATATGAGGCGTATAGTTTCAGAGGGATCTGTTTTCATTGCTCATCCCTCACCCAGCAGCGGCTCACTCTTCCTCTCTCGCTCAGGTGGCATGGGGCCCAACCCTGGCGCCTGCCACCCTGCCCAGATTAATTGAAGCATGCTGTTGTAAATGAATCACATATGGCTAATATCTCCCCACTTTCCCCTCTCCAGCGCACGCTAGCATCACCTATCCCTCGTTTGCTCTCTATTTTGGGGAACAGATGACTTCAATCATGCCTCCTTCCTTGTATTTTCTTTTTAAGGAAGTAGTGCTCGATACAGATGAAAGACAGGAAGGAGAAAGTGTAAAGGTAGCCAAGGTCAGGTGTTGGTTTGAGTTCACTGTAAAATTCATGACTTTCCCTTTTGGTTTTTGCATTTGTCTCTTTCCACAGTCCATTCTTTGCTCTTAACTTGGCACAAAGCAGATTAATTGCGCTGTCGTACAAAAGGTAGGAATAAGCCAGCGCACCTGTCCCCGATGCCACGATAGCATTAAGATAAATGTGTCATTAGTTATTAGTTATTTATAAGACCCACTGCCCAGAATAACAGCACTAAAAGAAGAAGACAGAGCGAATAGTCAGTAACTATGTTTTTGGCACCACCACCCACAAGGTAAAAATATATGAACGTGATGAATGTTGACCCAAGTGACATTAACTACAGTGTCAGGCCAGGCAGCTCCATCAGGTTGTCATGTCAACACAGTGTGGTTGCCATGAAAACATCATACAGAGTTGAGGAAGTGAAAGCAAAACATCTGATGATCTGTTTGTTGAAATGAACGGTGACATCATTTATTGTCCTTCTTTAATGATCCCATGCAGAAAACAGCCACAGAAATAGGTCCACTTCCTCAGGTTATAAACACCAAACAACTCCTATTCCTCATTTCAGCTGACAACACAGTTTTGTAATCGTAGGCATCCACTCTACTCCTCAGATCCTGATTTGAAATTAAATTACATCTCAAAACCTGCGTGTTATTTCCAGAAATATAAATTACATTTGTAAATGAACCATGTCTCAAGAAATTTTACACGATTAAAAAGAATATAATGATCAATATATTTTAAAAGTAAAACTCACGATAATGGTAAAATCATAATATGCAGCACATTGTTTTATTCCGCCTCATTTTGTCAGTTTCAAAAAATGTATAATGAAATAATATGAGGTTTGTATTCAACACATCATTATATTGAATGCACTCTATGCACAGGAGCTAAATGCTAACATGTTCACAACACTAGCAGACTGAGGTTTAACAGGTGTAATATTCACTGTGTTCCATCTTAACTAAGTGTGCTGGCATGCTTATGTTCGCTCATTAAAAAAGTGCAGCCAAGGCTGATGGGAAATTCATTAGTTTTCCAGGTATAAATGTGTTGGACATATTGATATTTTTTGATGATGATGACAGTTCTCTCAGACCCTCAAATTTGAACCTCAGGGTGTCAGCCAAAAACAAAAACAAACAAAACAAGTAAATCTATTCAGTCTCCACTGACATGGTACACCATCACACTGACCATCCCTAATATTGATTACCCATAGAAACTCCACCTTAAAGAAACTGAACTAAGAGACTGAATTTTCTGCCACAAACTTCCTGGAAGGACGCCACACAAAAGGCAATTTTCAGCAAGATATCACAACTCAACATGTGCTCTTTACATGAAAAGCCTATTACCGAGAGAGGAGAGTGGACTTTGTGCCACTCATGAGATTATTCTGCTCCTGTCAAATGAGATTTGGGGCAACACAGGAGGCGTTTACAGGTCATGAGCTAATATCATCCCTGTCTCAAGATGTCTGATAGTTAACAAGGAGGCGATCTTTTACAAAGCCACAGTGCCCTGTTGGTTCGCTCTTATCATTGACTGATCAGGGTGTATTCACTAACTTGGCAGAGCCCTTGATTGCATGGTAAGAAATCCAAGTGGTAGATGTATCAGGTTTGATATGAATATTATGTGGTTTGCCCATGGGGACAATTCCATTTGTAAGAACTACCCCCATCTTTGTCTGAGCCCTTTTGGATTTGTCACTTTGCATTTACTTTAAAGGTAAAGCTTTTAAACAGTCGTAATAACGGGAAAGCATGCTTTGGTGGTGACACCGCTATGATTTGTATCAAAGCCATCTGGAAAATAAAAGTCTCCCGCTTGTCTTTTAAAAGCGCGTTTGTGCTCTTTAAATCCAGCGTCTTGAATTTCCACATTACATCCTGAGTCGAGGCAGAGCGAGTAAGTACATCGGTTCATGCAAATGTTCTATGTGATTGCACTTCAAATGGTTGGAGGATGATGACGCTAAAATTCGGATGCAGTGAACTAAACCCTTGTATTTCGCTGTGGTTGTGTTCATCCTTGAGCGCGCTTGCATTTCCTGATCTATGTACAAAAACAGATGGTAACAACACAGCGCTTTATGAGCGCTTTCTGGTGCGCCGTGGCCTTACGTTTAAATGCTGACCTGTGTTTTATTAAAAACAGCCTTGATGTATATGATTAATTTCCACACTAAATGCTATGTTTTGACTCCCAGCATGCACTGCCCACATGCATTTGTCATGCCAAGCCACTTGTTCGACCCGCTGTTGTGATTAACTGTGTGGTTCTGCACAGATTCACTGGCGTAGATGCTGCTGTCAAAGGAGGAGCTCTCCGACCGGCTGTGAAGCTCACACCCACGATCCACAGCGTCCTGCAATGGTTAAACAGGCAGACGAGATGCACGAGCATGCTGGAGCGGTGGAGTTTGTAGGTGCTTACTCCGCAGACTAAACCTCTTTGTTCTCCCACCGACCTTCATCTAGACACTTTTATGTGACACCGAGGTGTGCCCCGCAACAGCCGACTGGAGATGATGTCCCTATGCAGCCGCCAGGGGTGGTGATTATGACTGTCATAAAACAACCTTGGCTCCATCCCCCTGGAGTATAAGAGGAGGAAAACAATAGCTGGCACATGTGCAAAAAACCTAAGACTAAGGGAATGGCAAAAATTCCCCCTCTTGTTATTTAAAACTGGTAAGAGCTAGCAGGTATTTCTCATGACTATCTGCTTTCCCCTGGGTATCAGGTATCTTCGGGGTGAGTTTCAAAATGCCTCAGAAACGTAGCTGGAATGCAGAGACTGCACATGGAAGCATTTTAGACGACTGCAGAGCAGGCGGCCACTAGAGAGATGTAAGACGAAACATTGCTCAATGTCCTCTTCAATGTATCTCTTGGAAAGAGAGTGTTAACACATGTTTCGTTCCTGGGCTATCTAGCTCTGTGTGTGTGTGTGTGCGCACGCATGTGTGTCTGGTGCTGCAGAATAGTAACTGCCGTGTCATAGCGGGGGTTGTATAGAAATACGCCCCTGGGATTTCAGCTCTGGCTCAGGACCAGCTCTACTGATACGTTAACAAGAAGAACTTGTTCTTATCAATGGGGTGCTTTATTCCTGCTGTACACGCGCACACGCACATACACACACACACACACACACACACACACACACTGAAACATCAATCAACAGACACAGTAGAGACAGAGACAGAAACGCAAACATCAAACATTCCAGTAAACTCACAGACAGACACACATCTACACACAATGGACCGACAGACAAATACACACACAGCAAACGCAAACACACTCACTAACCAATAGACTTGCGCATAAACCAGTCTCAGAGACCAATAAACACACACAGATGGGGAGAAAGACTCGCTCTCTCTCTCGCTCTCTCTCTCTCTCACACATACACACACACATACACACACGCACACACAAACATAGCCTATGGGTACAAAGGCAGTGTTGACATCAGGAATGCCCTTCCAGATCCTCATTTCTGCACCTCTCATACACACACACACACACACTTTGCCCACTTGTTATTATTCCTTGTAAGAGGAAACTGAATCTTTCAACCAGAAGGAATTATGCAAAAAAGACCGGGCAGGAAAGAAAGGGGGTTGGAGAGGGGGAGGGAGATGCGGTAGGTTTGTGTGTGTAGGAATGGTTGCGTGCCAGAGGTGTCTCGGTAGGTGTGTGTACTGTACTGCACCTCCTGAGTATCATTTCAAAAGTAGAAAAAATACTAGACATAGGTGTTACCATCCAATTTTGTTTGGATTAGATACAGAGTAATACACAGACATCTACACTAATATTTCTAATTATCATCATTTCAAGTAAATAGCTATGAGGTAAATGCATTGTGAATATGTTGTAATTCTTAATCATTAACCAAGTTATTTGTGAGGATAAGGAATTAGTTTTTACTAATCTCTATAGTGTACATGTTACACAAGACAGTTGTAAAGGCCCCAGATTCCTTTTTTCTTTTGATTATACATACATACATACATACATTAATACATACATTCAATATTAATACTGTGAAAATATCAAAGCCTGCTTTAAAACCAACCATCAGGACTTCTGTAACTTAGTGATGTCACAACAAAACAGCCACTACTCTCAGGCATGTTCCAAAGCCCCACCCACCTGGATCCACCTCCCAACCTTGGGGAATTTGGTTTTCTTGATTGTTTACCTGAAATCTGCTATATTTTGTTCTGTCAGCAAATAAATTGGCTCAGAGGCTCAGAGCCACCTCTCTTCTGATTGGCTCACTGACCTTTTGTTACTATAGCTCCAGAGAGATGCCTGCACGAGGGGGATGTTAAACCAAATTGAGGTTTTTTGGTTCTTAAAAGCATAAAGCATATTCACTTAAAGCACTGAAAAAGTGGAAAATATGGGACCTTTAATTGTGACTCTTGGTGGTTTGTCTTCCCTGAACTAATAAAGTGAGAAATAAAGTTTATTTTTCCTTGAGCCTGCATTAAAATATTCTTTTGTGCTGAGAAACTGTAATCATGAATGCAAACTTTAAGTGTTAGCAAACTGTTGCTTATTTACACATCCACATGAACATTAATATTCATTCAGAGCTGTGCTTGTTGCCACCTGGTGAATGTACAGTCCAATATTCATTCGTTCAATATTCAATATTCAGCATTCTCCCTTTAGCTCTGTTTTGCTTTCCATCAGCTCCTGAATGATATATCTGGCTCTTAAGCTGCTAAATGCTCCATTACGTTCACCATCCAGTCGTTAACTGCATCTGTATGCCATTTGGTGCTGGAAAGGTTGTGCACATTGGGATTATCGCAGATTTTTCACTGAAAACAGCTGTCTGCTGCTGCTTGGAAACACGGCTTGAGAATAGCGGCGAGACTGAAGAACAACACGGCGAAGTTTGCGGTTTGTAAAAAACAAAACAATGAGCTGAAAGAGGCCAAAATGTGCACTTCTCCACAGGCTTGATATTTTAGGGTGGTTCTTATGTGAGCCTGGGAGGACGCAATAAAACTCTCCCACAGATTACATGAGAGATTGCGGCATGATTGGCACAGTGCCACCTACTTACATATGTCTGGCTATTTTTATATCTATGTATAAGGTGGATGATAGTTGACATGATGGGAGTAACAGGAGTAAAAGGAGAGAGAAGCTCTGTCACCTCCTTGGCTGCAGCTCTTGCCGACTCTGGGGTGAAGCAGAGCCAACACATCCCAGTGCCCAGCCATCCCCTCTCTTGCTAATCTCTCAACGTGGCCCACATAAATGAAAAGGCTTTTTGGCAGAATTCAATTACAAACAGCATTAGGTACTTGTCTCTGCTCTTTCTCTGTGTTTGTCCCTTGCTTTCCGCCTCTTATACTTCCTCCACCACTGAAATTAGACCTCCTCAGTCATGCCAGCAAAAGACCTTGGTTTCTCTAGCTTGGACTACGGCACACATTCAGAAAAAACACACACCAACACACAACCACTCAGTGTGTAAAGTAAAGCTCCCATTCTCATGTAGTACCAAGGCCAAGTGCCACATTACTCACACTCGCTGTCACGTAACAAAACAAAGAGTACAGGTCTGTGTGGAGGTGTTAATACCCCACCCCCCAACTCACTATTATTACTGGAAAACTCTAAAAGCTCTGCCATGTGTCTGTCACAGTCAGAAGCTTTTGCTGTCTGTTGAGCTGCTGCCTTTTGCCTTACATCCCGGATGTCACAAGATCCCGTTGTTTTCAGAAATCTATTGAAAACAGATTGGAGATCATAAAGCGTGCGGCTGCCATGACTAACACACCCTATGGTTTTTTAAACAACACGTGTATTGTATTGTTTTACCTCGTGTGTCTTGATCATGCAGCTCATTATACAGTTTATTGAGGGACTATTTTCACTTCTTCCATTACTGAGCACTTTTATGATATGCAGCTAATTTGACTGAGGAAGTAAAGTGAAACACTGAGTGGAGTGGGAGGAAAATCTGAATATCCCAGTTTTGGTTCTCTTTTTCAGGATGAAAGAGGGGTCGATATATTTGTTAGCTCAATAACTGCGGTTTTAAAAAATCACGTAAAGACGAAATGCATGTGTTGCCATGTTAGTTTTCTGAGACGTAGTAGAGTTTTTTTTTTTCTGTGGTAGATACAGTGGTGAGTTTCAATTCTACAATAATGATAAACGTGACTATTGGTCACCTGACACTTTTTGTCGTCTCTTAGTGAGTGAATAATTGTTGTATGCTCTTTACTTAATGCTGTGATGTGCTTTAAGATAATTCATGCTTATGGGAATTAAGTGGTATATAAATTGAGTTAAATTGAACTGGTAAGATAAGTACACTTCTGTCTAGGCCTGTGTTTCTTTCATAATTAAAGAAGACAGAACAAATAGAAATGACATGTATAAATTTAAATGTGTATCACAATCAGTGTAAGGGATTATGCTCTCTAATATTTTATGGGATTTTTCTTGCCAGCAGTTTAATGGAGGTTTGACTTTAATTTCATGTGTGTATTCAGTGGAGAAACGTGCCGAGGTGACTTTTAGCTGACTTGCTACTATTAGCCTCAGGTCAGTTGTAGCTGGTCTACTAAGCCTTCAACTATCTTGCTAACGTTAGCCCTGATTAGCCTACATTTACATATAACTGGGTTCTTTCAGAGTTCAAGAACGTGCATATTTCAGACTGTACATTTCATCTATCATTAACATTGTGGTTTGAAACAGTAGGTTTGAGAGTTGTACTGATTTTTATCAGGACTCGGGACACCCTGCCTGACACCAGGACAGTCCCAGACAAACCATGACATCTGGTCACAGCATGTAAGAGCCAAGCTACTGAGTTATTTTGAAGAGGTGTTATTCTCACAGGGACATTTCACAGCCTTTACTGTGACAGCAGAAACATTAGATTAAATCTGTTTTCAACTATTGGTTTTAACAATATGAAACGCTATATTTTTAACTGTTTGACTGAGGAGGAAAGACCTAAAGGAGTTCAGGTGATATGTATCTTGAAATATGTAACAATGGAATAATTCCA
>OMNW01003917.1:1071-11149 GCA_900303245.1 Selene dorsalis | reverse complement strand
CCATCATATTATATATAAATATATATATATAAGATGGTGTGATGTTTTGACAAAATTCAACAGACGTAATGAGTGGCTAGGCTTTTGAATGCTGCATTACTGGACAAACAATTACCCAGCAATTACTGTGAAGCTTTTGAGATAAAGGCCAATGCATCACTCAGCAGGCAGCTGACAACATGAGCTAACTCAGCAAGTGACATGCAAAATAGGAAAATAATGGTGTAGAGTGCCAGAAGTGGAGAGCGTCTGCTCAAATAAACAAGATGGAGAAGCCGACACGTAGATGAGGAACAAAACTAATTTATACAGACAGGTGGGAAAAACATAACACAAACAAAAAGACACCTATCCAAGGAGAAGTGAATATCCACGCACACATATCCACAGTCTCCAGTGAGGGCTGTCAAAGTGTGGACGTCAACTGAGTCTGTTTGACTGAAAGCTGGACAAGCAGAGAAACATCTGTCTCGACAGGTATGTTCGCAAGGGTTTTATTGAGAGTGAATCGTGAATCGGTTTGTATTAAAGTAGCGCATATAAGCAAAATGATTAAATTTGCTCCCATGTGAAAGGATTATTTCATTTCATGATATGGATTTTTACTGAGAGCGCGAGTGTTTAATAAGGAAAAACTTTAAGGCGAGCGATCAGACGAGGGCCGGGGGGTTGCATGATGTCTGTGTGGTGTTTAGTTTGGCTAGTTGCATTATGTTGACTAGACCTTTGATCCAAGTCATGTCTCTGAATCATGAAGTTTGCTCACTGGAAGGACAAAGAAAGAAATGGAAAGGTGAGGTCACCATGTCTGGTGAGAGAAACGGTGAGAAAACCTTGAAACACCGAGGAGATTTTAAAAAGAGAGAGAAGCAAAGAATATAGATAAAGACAAGCGCTCAGCGTCAGACTGGCAGCCTAAATCAGTTTCTCCATGTATCCAGATTGGAATCAGATTGCTTTTATCGAGTGTGGATGGCAGCAGACACATAGAAGTCATTCTGTAGGTGGTTTGAAATCTGATTCAAATCAAATTTTAAATGACTTAGCCATAGCCACTCAAATCAGATTTCATACTGTCCTTTACGTCACTTACACAGCATAACACATAACACATGATGGTGACATCACATCTGGCTGCGACCGACGCACAGTGGTCTAAGAAATGCTCAGAACCCTCAGACAAAATACTACTACAACCATGTAAAAATCCTGAGGTACAGAAGATTTATCAGCTAAATCTACTTGAAGAACCAAAAGTAAAGCAGCTCTGCAGAAAAATGAAATACATTTTAAACTCTTCGTAAAGGTGTATGAAGCACTTTTGCTTTCGCAGTTATATAGCTTACAGTGCAGTAGTACCTCCTAAATCCACCCCTTATTTTGGATTTGTTGTAATTGACTTTTTTTTTGCTGTGTGAAAAGGCTGAAGAAGAACACTTGACCTAAACAAAGTTACTGAATTAAATCACCATGTCAACAACATGTTTTTTTTTTGTTTTGTTTTGTTTTGTATCTAAAATGAGCTTATTAGACTCAGTTTTCAAGATAACAAGCTCAACAAGTTTAGAAAAAAAATTATTGCTTGTGAAACATATGCATGAGACACAAAGGATACAAGTATCACTGGCTAACAAGTTATGACATGGAAATTTATAAAAAAAAAAAAAAAAAAGCCAGAATAAAATTTAAAAGCCTGAAACTGTACTGTATTATTATTGAGCGGTTTTCTCCCCGTTGGTAACTGGGTAAAGGTAACTGGCATTAGTGCTCAGTTTAATATGTAAAAAGAAGTTACTTAATGGATTTGAAACCATGGGAGTAAGTTGCAGATGAAAACTGTCTGAGTTGAAATAGCTAGAGGCTGACATCTAAAATATGACAGCTCAATCTGCTGGTTAAAATCTTAAACTGATAACAGCTATATCTGTGAGTAAAGCAGGATAGTGGAGCAGGAGTAGAAAGTAGTAAATACTCAAGTATAGTACAAGTACCATAAAAGTACTTGAGTAAGTTCACTGAAATACTTTCCCTCGTAGACTTATATGAACCTTCCTGGTCAGTGGTGCTACCTTCACTGTCCATTCTTCAGTATTTTACAGTAGGGAAACCCAGACAGCACGGCACAGGTCAGATGAAAAATGGACACGTCCATTCTTCACATTGTGCTGTATACTGTTTGGGTTTCACCCCCTTGAAAAATGCTCCAGGAGTCAGTGCAGCAAAAGTCATTACCACACAGACTACAGCTGACGGCTTTACAGCGCCTGAACACCGAAAGCAACGTGGCTTGTAAACGACAGCGGCGATTTCAGTTCCAAAAGATCAACTTTGAGCAATGAACTGAGGTTTTATGAGGTGTGAACGCAAAATCTGAGATAAGAGGGGAAGATGGGGGTAGAGGTGAGGGCAGGGGCGGTAACTGTGGCTGAGTCCAAAATGCGTCATCAGCATGAAGCCTGCTAAAAGTTCAGTGTGGTTGGAGCAGAAAACCGAGGAGCAGGACCGTGTGTTGTGTGCTGTACGCCTGCTGGCAGCCGCTTTCTCTGGCATTCACAGATGCTTTTTTGGCCGCTTTCAGATGGCTCCAAAGCAAACAGCAACGGCCTCGCTTACAGGCCATAAAACTTGTGGGTCAGCGTCCTCAATCACACACAGTGCTGGTCTCAACAAAATGACATAAAGGTGTTTACATTTTCTTCTCAAGCGAATACAAAAAACATCAAGTGATTTAAAGGTACAGCAATACATAAGGTGTTATTACGATATTTTTAAAGTCATACTTCAAAAAAAAATCTTTATATCTCTATATGCTTGGATAAACATATAGAAAAAAAAATGCTGCAGCTATTGTGCACATTTTTTCCATTTCTCAAGCGACTATAAATTGTTAATGACAGTTAAATCTTTTGATATATTTGTGGAAACGAAGTTTAAGCTTCAAGCCTGTGCATGGGCGTTTCCCACGGCAGCTGTTATATGACATTTGAGAGTCAGTACTGCTATGAGAAGAACTGTCAGTCATTATACA
This sequence comes from Selene dorsalis, assembly GCA_900303245.1. Taxonomy (NCBI): domain Eukaryota; kingdom Metazoa; phylum Chordata; class Actinopteri; order Carangiformes; family Carangidae; genus Selene; species Selene dorsalis. Next base: position 8,121 of record OMNW01003917.1, on the reverse strand, counting down.
CAACTGACTGCATGGAGCTCTATGATGTTACAATATCTGGGAGGGGCCATTATATCTGTTAAATGATATAAGTGGAATTTATAAAGCTAGGGGGGCTCAGACGGTGAAAGCTAGTTTGATAAAATCACAAATAATGATTGCCACTGCTTTTTGATTCATTTCAACACCTGCTGCGACATCGGATGCTCTGCTGTTTTCGCCCACCATTATAGAAAAGACATAGGATAGCGTTAGGTAGCTGACTGTTCAGATGAAGGTCTGACATACTGCATCATGTGAGCTCAGAAATGATAAATACAAGAACTGCATGTTTAGAAAGTCTAGAAGTACAGGATGTATAATTTAATTAATCAGTCTCATTTATGCGTGTGGGTGGCCAACAGGAAGTCAGTTGGCCAGCAGAAGTCATTGGTTCAGCTGGTGTAGATCTGCACTGTGGATGTTCTGTTGGTCCAAAAATGTGGAGGAAAACTTGTGGAGAGTTTTTTTTTCTGCTTGTGTGCTCAGTGAACAACTTTCTGATGAATGACTGAGGTATCATCTTTGAACACTGCATCTAGTTCTCCTGAGTGGAGCCGTGGCTCAGATAGGAGTATGGTAAAGTCAAAGCTACAGCTATACCCCCCAAAAACTCACTGTCATGGCTGAATAATTAAAGAGAATAAGTTCTTGCAGTGTTTGACTGACATGGCATTTCTAATACTGTAGCAACCTTTATTTTAAAGAAGTCTAGTTAAGTGCAGGTGTAAAAATGTTTGGTGGATGTGGATGCAGAGGTTGTTTTTGAGTTGGGTGGATGTAAATGGTTGTTTTGAATGTTTCTGAGGTTCTTCATTGCAAAGCTTTTCTGATATTCAGTAATTAAATGACTTTCCTTTTATATATAGCTCCATAAAGAGAAAGCAGACATCAGTTACTGCTGGTTGATTCATTTGGGAAAGAAAAAGATGTTTTGTCACCTCTCATCCCATGGAGGATTTACTGTAACATCCAGAATGTCAGCGTACTTGCCAAAACAGGCATCCTGGAAGCTGAGGTATGGCAAAAAAGCAAGTGGTTTCTTCCTCCCATGTTTGGCTCGGGGCAAGTTTTAAAGGTCAAGGTTGTATTCTGTAGCGAGGCATTTTTATCTTTTCGCGCTCTGTCTCTCTGAATGACAGCTCCCACATAAACGGGGCACGAATGGTCACAAGTGGAAGATTATGAGTGTTTGATGAAAACAGCTATAGGTAGGATTTATCAGGGATGGCGTCGTGTCATTTTCTGTTTGACCTCCAGATATTCGAGGGTCTTGTAGTGAGGTCACTGCAGCGGCTTAATGCTTTTCACATAGGCCTTCATGTTATTTTAATCACGTGTCCAAACCATTGACTATAATCTAATGATTGGACCTCATGTGGCAGAAAATATACATCCACAACATTCTTTCTAAACTATTGAATTATGTGTTTATTTTAAAGGCAGCAGTAAGAATTCAAGCCCTGCTGGCAGAATATAGGTTGACTTGCACATGTATATATAGGGTCGTTTTTTTATGGACACTTAACTCCAATTAACCTTCATTCTCCTATTTGCCTGTAATCACATTATCCGCTGGTATTTGACTCTATTTTTCTTTCATCCAAGAGAGGCCATGTCCTCCTGCTACATGCCCAGAGAGCAGTGTGGCGGTGCAAGAACAAGCTTCTCCTTGTGCTATATTTCCCAGTTGGCCAGGGAACCAGTCTATGGTCTGCCCTCCCTCTCCCTTTCGGTCTTTCTCAATGCTCTCCTCATGCTCTCCTTTTAGCTCTCTCCTTCTGCTCCCTCGCTGCATATCTGAGCTGTGCCCCGGGGCCATGTCCAGCGCCAGACAACGTCTGATTCATGCCTTGACTTGGCCGCTGTGGTCAGCTGACTCTATAGTACAATAAGACCGGGATTGTTAAGGATTGATTCAACGTCCTACCAGGATGCTGATCAATTCTATTGTACTGCATGTGAGCCTGGAGAAGAAAGTCATTTAACAGAGCAGTTGAATAATTAAAGAATAGAATGTTTTTTTTATTGTTTTTAATTCCTAACATATCCCATATCATTATATATATACGATCCATAATATATCCAGACACACTGAGTCATTCCTAGTGTCAAAATAACGTCAGATGATTTTAATCCCTGCGACTAAATGACTTGAAATGGACAGTTTGAAACAGAGCCTGCCTCTTTCTTCCCCCTGCACTGTACCAAAACACATTCCAGCTGTCAAATACGTTCACTCTTGTCCCTCTATATAAAACCATTTTTGACTACCTGCCTGTCGCCTAAAGCAATTATAGGTGAAAGAGTTTACTTTCAGCACCTCAACCCCTGCACTCCACAAGGTGCATGTTGAGCTGTCAGCTGCACTGACACATTAGTGACATATTTTCAGAGCTGATGTGTGAAATTCGTAGTTGAGTTTGAAAGATTTTTAAATGTCACCTCGCACTGGCTCTGCTCCACGACAGCTATCTGAAAGCAGTAGTTACAATGTTAATTTATAGAATACACTTCTGTATGCAGGATAGGAGATGATCCCACAAATGAGTGCTTCAGTCCCTTTATTGAATCAGTTGATTATATTTACTATTAAATGTCTGCTTTGATGTCTTAAGATGTCTTGTTCTGTCTGACCGACAGTCCAATAAACCAAATACAGTCACCTTATAGGAAAGCAGCACTTTGGCATTATGATTGAAAAATGGTTACTAACTGCAAATAGTTGAATTTAAAACAGCTCCACCTCCACCACATTAAAATATTCCATCACTAATATATATTAAATAATTATGTGTGTGTGTTTTACTTTGCTTTAAATGAAGGAGTTCTACATTGTTGTGTTGTTAGTTCTTGGTAAACAAAGGTTCAGAATCTGACAGTTTTGTGTTAGTTTTGTTGCTCTCACCTATACCAAACAAAGTCAGTGTAGTGCCTCAGAGCCATATACTGCCATAGAGATAACATGAGAGCTTCTTGGGAAGCAAGAAAAGAAGTCAAAACAGTTAGCTATGGATACATGTTTTAAGAGTAAGGTAAGGCGGATAGGCTTTTTAAAAATTTATGGAGAACAGCTTCATCAACTCCAACCATGGGAAAAATATAACCTTAAAATGACCTTAAACTGACTGAAATAAATATATGTGAAACATGATGGGTTGGGTGGGGACCACTGGTGTGATATAGCTCTGAGCTTTGTCTTGTTTGTGCCTTTTAAAGGTCCCATCTTGTATGAAGTCATATATTTTCAGAGATTTTTGATTATAGAGGAGGTTGAGCTTCTGTATTAATACTGTGAAAGGATCAAAGTCAAATGGACACAGCATGTATTAACAGACTGAGCCTTAAAAGAAGCGCTCAAGACTTCTGTAACTTTGTGATGTCACAACAAAACAGTCACCAACCCCTAGTCTGCCCACCTGGACCCACCATCCAATATTGCAAGATTTGTTTGTGTGTTTGTTTTTCAGGGTTCATTGAAATCTACTGCCTTTCCGTTTGATCGCCCAACAACAGTCATCCAACAGAAGAGAGCATCAGATCTTCTTTTCACACATTCTATTGATCAACACGACAAAAAACAGAAGGACCTTTAAACAATAGTTGTTTTCCAAGAGTTAGCAGATGTTTTTTTCACCATCTACAGAGAAGAGCGATGCCACCTCTGTAAATAACTGCATCTATTAGGGTAATTAAATGCTGGGTTATATGTTTATGCTGGTGAGGTATGTGCTGTTTTATTGTGGTGGTAATGTTTGCTCATTAATCAGACCCATTGGCAGTCATGGTCTGGGATTTGGTGTGCTGGCTGGCAGTGTGTTAAATAAAACCTGTGAATAAAGCAGGTTTTTAAAGTGAGTGCAGGCAGGGCAGCTTTTACTGGACCCAAAAAATACAATAAAAAACAAAAAGGCTTTTGATCATGGAGATGTCATCATTTCCCAGGAAGCCTGGTGTGTTTACCTGTGAGGAGCGATGGAGCACTTCACACCCATTTAAATAATGAGACCATTGCAAAAGATGCGAGAGATAATTGTTACTGTTTCACCTCAGACATTTTTAAAGTTATTGCTGGCAACGCGCACAATTATTTCAAATTACTTTCTGCTAGGAGAGGAAGAGCAGGTGGCAGAGTCCAGAATGTAAAACCTTGTACTCTGAATTTTAAAAAACAGTCCCTGAGAGACAGGATGTGAATGTGCTCTTTTATTATGCTTTAAAAAAATGTGTACTCAACCTTTTATTTAGTGTCTCCTGTAGGGCACCCATTAAAATCATCAACCCTGTTTAAAAGTTTGCTTCAGAGGGATTTGTCACCCCAGAGGTTGACAAGACAAGAGTGTGGGGTCACGGGGAGACATGCCGAACAACAGGCAGTGAACTAGAAAGAAACATGGCAGCCATGAATAATGCATGGATGAAAGGTTTATCTAATGGCACTCTTAAAACTTTTAAAAGTTCATCTCTGCTTCCTGCTGGAGCTGCTCTTGGCTAAAAAAGCTCCTTTCTCCAGCCCAGCGCAGTCACCCTCTGAACTCAGCTTGAGAGAGACACTGATTGGTTTAATTATGTTTGCAGTGATTAAGCATCTTAGTGGTGCTCATCACAATATGAGCCATGAATCACAATCATTGTGAAATGTGACATTCAGGATGAAGTTTTTTTCTCTGCTAACAGTTTTCACCAGCAGCTCCAGACTCTACACCACAAACACAGACACACACATACACACTGGAAGGTGGACAATTTAAAGGTGGACACTTACCGTCTTTGGACACTTGGTGATCATGGCAGGGTCAGAGAAGAAGAGAGATTCAGAGAGAGTGGAGAGCAGGACTTCACTGCTCTACGCTCACATCTCAGCCGGACTCCCAGACACCAGGACGAGACCGACGGGGCTCGTTAACTTGAAAGCGCCGATGGAGGTCGGCGGGCTCGCTGGAGTGTGTCAAGAGGAAGCTGCAGGCACCGGTCGCTCAGGACGCCGAGAGACAGACAAAAGCAGAGAGAGAATTCAAAGACGCCAGCAGTTTCTTCTTCCTCTTCCTCCTCCTCGCTTTCTCTGGTGTAACTTAACCCCCCGAGGAGCCCCAGAGAGCAGACACACACACACAGAGAACCAGTTCCAGACCTGTCCTGCACCAGCGGCTGCCTCTCCCCCTTCTGTCTCCGTTTTCTCTCCTCTCTGTTTTTTGGTATCATTTAACTCTTGATTCCGTGGCCCGGCGATGAGCTCACCGCGGGCTCAGGTTTCAGCGCCTTTACTGGAATGCGAGGGCAGTCGTGCAGAGAGGCAGAGGTGCTGGGGAGGTCAAAGGCTACCGGGGTGGTGTGGAGGAACAGCAGAAGAGAGCGGTGTCTGTCATCTGGGGGAGTTCCAGTAGAGGGATATCTGAGGGGCCTGGAGTGCCGAGAACAAAACAGGAGTTACAGGGGTCATGGGCTACGGATGTTGTGGGGCCAGACAACATTTGACAGCTCAGGGGGCTATGGACTTAAGGACACTGAGTACATTTACACGCTCAGATACACACACACAGACAACTTCTCTTAAGTGCCAGATTTATTGCTCACTTAGGGAATGGGGTGTTTTCCTCAGGGGAAAAACCTTTTTTTTTTCTTCTAACTTTTGTAGGGCAGATTTCAACAGACATGAGGCTGGGCTGCTCAGTGTGAATTACACAGGCAAAGTAAAATCTAAAATAGATTGACCCCAATCAGAACAATACTTTTATGTGCAAATCATACATTTGGTACGACTGGGTGCTTTACAATAATGACAAAAATAAAAAACAGCACTGATGTAGAAATAATGTTTAAAGAAAGACTCAATGAAAGCAAGACTATGTAAAATGTATTTAGTAACAGTAAAAGGATCTAAAAAAAATCTAAAAAAGACCACAAAACAGGAAGTTTAAAGAGGTTTTCCAGATGTTCTCAATAAGGGAAGTTCCACATTGCTCAGTAAGGAACCCTGATATGAAGTCTTATCCTCTTCATGTCTCCCTGCCCCCCTCACCTTTCTGTGCAGCAGCCAGTTACACTCTAGCTGCTCTTCAAACTTGTGTCTCTGTGGGACATTTTTAGAATCATAACACTGCCAAGGTGCCTCTGAAGTAACCAGCAGGCTGCTCCTGTTAACACTCGCTCTTCCCTTAGACAGTAGAGTTAACATCACCTGGCTCCCTCAACAAAAATCCTGTGGGATTTTTCTATTTGCTTTTGGATATTACTGGAGAAAGAGTTAGAATACTTTCATGTTTTGTTCAAGAGAATCTTGACAAAGGAACATGTAACACTCATCTCAAGTGTTGGAATATGAATATATGTGGATGGATCTCACATTAAACCAGTTGTTGTAGTCGAGTACTGAAGTAGTTCAACAGTTGTGTATTAGTAAACCATGAGACTTTAGCAACCAGATACCATTTAAAGGAGCTATCATCATTTATATTAACAGGGAAAAGAAAACAGTACACAAAAGAAAACTGGCCCACAATAGAAAAAGCTGAGGAATTAAAAATAATAAAACAAGAAAAGATACCCCCTGGTATGTAATTCAGGCTTTAGGCTGGTTGCACACACCACCTGAAATACAAATTACTCAATCCTGAATCTCTTTGTGTTCTTAAAAAATATGCAGGAAAGAAGGTACCAAAAGTTTGTCCTACCATTCAGTCACAGCTCACTCAGTCAGTCCAAGGCAGTACAGAGTTGCTTAGCATCAAATGCTCAGTGAGATGAATCCTGGTTTGGAGACTCGCCGTCCTTGGACAGACCCCTCTGTCAATCACCACTCACCAAAGAACACATGCAGACAAAAGACCTGACCTGCAAAAAGCAGTCAGAGCAGGAACATTGCAGTTAAAATGAGTAGCATTACCTTAACTGACGGCACTAGCAGTTTGAATTTCACTGCACATCTAATCATCTCAAATCACCAAAGTAAAACCTGACTCTATAGTCTTATGAGGAGAAATGTTGGTATAAAAAGTTGTATAGCTGATCTTGCTGACTATAGGTTTAGCTATA
>OMNW01003914.1:2183-35571 GCA_900303245.1 Selene dorsalis | reverse complement strand
GGGACCGGGACCGGGACCCGAACCCGAACCGGGACCGGGACCCGAACCCGAACCGGTACAGGTGGTTAGTACTGTACTGACAGTAGGGGGCAGCAGAGAGCAAAAAGTGTGTGTATCCAAGAAATACACACACAATAAGTTTTTCCACACATTTTTCCCATATTGGCATCTTTCTGACGACCACTCTGAAACTTGGAGAAATGCATAAAAACAGCCTCCAGAAGCCAAAGGTTTAAAATTCACACCTGTCCTCACAATGATAGGAGTACACACACACACACACACAAAACTTCTAGTCAGTCCCCTTTTTCACATATAATGATGAATTATTAATCACGGGTAAACAGATCAACAATTTAGCAGTTTGTCTTAAACTAATTCTGGCTGAAACACGATTCCCCAAAGCGCCACATCAACCTGTCTATGTAGGCGACTAATGCCCACATCCATCTTCCTGTTCGAGATTAATGGAGAGGTAATGGGATGGACTAAAGGTGAGAACAGACCAGTGGGCATTCAGGCCCACAGTAAACACCCTGACTGACACAGACACAGACACACACACACACACAGATTAATGTGAAGTCTTTGTTTACTGTGATCTGGTGTTATGCCAAATCTGTCAGAGAAGCTGCTCATCCAAGCTAAGGCTCATTAGTAAGTGTATGTGGCCAGAAGCCATCTGGATACGATTTAACAGTCTGTGTTGTGTGGTTACGTGTGTGTGTGTGTGTATGTATGAGAGAGAGTGTGTGTCATTATGTTCACAAAGGATGAACGACTACATTTTGAAATTCCAACATTCAAACAGACACGCTGTACAAACTATCTCTATGTCAACACAAATAATGCACTAAGACTGAATGACCACATTTTATCATATCTTTAAACAAAACATGAGATGATATTTTAGCAGCTGACCTCTCCTTTTGGGTACCGATAGCGATATTTGTCCTGGTCCCTCAGAGCAAACTCCAGAGGATAGTTCTCCTGGATCTCCTCATACATCATCTCCTCACACACACCCTGAAATGACATCACATACACAGATTAAACTCCATTAACACTGCACTGATGTCCGGGCTTAGCACTCAAGAGCCTCCTACTTACTGCATCAATCTCGTTCAGGACCTTCCACTGTTCGTAGGGCACACTGAGAGCCTCAGCTGTCTGGATGGTTCTCTTCATCTGACTGGTCCACACCTTCAGGTCGCTGATGCCCTGTGCCTGGATGAACTGGCTCAGCTTCTTTGCAAACTGCATGGAGGAGAGAAAAAAAACTCTACTTTTAAGAAACTCATCAAGAAGGAGAAACTTTTTCCTCTGAAAGAAGCAGTATCTTTTGAAGAAAAGGTCTGATTTACCTCCTTCCCTCTAGGAGTGAGGCCTGAGTCCCCTCCGATGCGCCCGTGGACATTGAGTTCACTCTCACCATGGCGGCACAGGTAGATGGAGCGTGGTGTGATGTGGATGTTCATGAGGTAGTAGACGATCCGGCTCTGAATGTGGTCCAGTACTCGGTTCACCAGATAGCGTTGACCCACATCCATAATTTTAATGTAGGAGAGATCCCTGAGATAAGGCAAAGATACATTTAAGTCAGATTTTAAATTACTGAAATCATTCCTGGATTCCAAGATAAGATAATCAATTACAGCAGAAAGCACAAGAAAATGCTAAAATACTGCAAATCTTTGCACACATAGGATATCTTTGCACATGAACTCTGTGCCCCAGCTTCCATCTCACCTGTCCAGAACTTCATCCAATGTCTCGTAGGAGTTTTCATAACATTTGATTCTCTTCATGAAATCCTCCACTGCTTCTTCTGTGTTACAGTTGGTATAGTCGGGGCTCCCCAGTTTCACTTGCTGAGCAGAGAAAAAGCAGAGAAGTAAGTATAACATGAACAGCTATTCATTTTCCCCTGAGATATAATAATCAAGACAAACACTCACTACAATGTTCTCTTGTATGACATCTGGATCTTCACACACAGACTCCACGAAGAACACCTGAGGTAAAAACGGGGAAGGACAACAAGTCACGATTAGTATGAACGTCATATCGAGTAGTATTTAATGCCAGAGGAGTGATCCATCAGCTCACCTTAAAGCCATTCTGCTCAGCAAAGTTGATGATGGTTTCTCTTCTTTCTCTGGTGGTGTTTGTTGCATCGAATACCTGAACACATGGCAGAATATAAGACAGTACAACAGCAAACTTTAACATTGTATACAGCATTAAACATCTAATACAACAACCGAGATTTGACTTACTGCAACTTGGCCTCCTTCTTGTGTGAGGTATTGTCGCACATCATTCAACGCTGCTGAGGCACATTGTCTGTTAGGATAAAAGACGATGTTGGTTAATAATGTCACATGGTTGGCAGTTTAATAAAAATCAAATAAACACTCAAAAGGTTTACAGATATTCTTACCGCCTGATCTTTAACCCCTCCTCATTGTCCGGACGGAAGAACTCAAAGGACTTGTAGATCTTCACACATTCCCTCCTGTACTGGCCAACATTGAACTCTGAAAGAAAGATAGATGGATCATCCTTCAGAAATCTTTTCTACCACTGTGCTTTGTTTGGCATAAGATTATTATATCAATGAGCAAAACATCCTGTCGAGCCATACCTCTGGTGGGCACCCCAATCCAGTTGAGATAGCGGGTCAGCTTCTTGGAGATATAGGTCTTCCCCCTGGCAGGAAGGCCCACGGTCACAATCAGGGTGGGACAGTTGGTCATACATACTGAAGAGAGGGGGAGAAAAAAGCTTCAGTCATGTGCTGATACAGATAACACAAATCATACATGCAGCATGCATAATGCGTCAGTGTGAGGATGACAAGTGACCTGAACACGATTTTCACTGCTGCCTCTGTCACCTTTAAAAATACAATCTTATATTATCTTGTATATGAGATCATTTCATTATGATTCAACATTAACACTAAATAGATGCGTAATCCAGCGATATGAGCTACAAAGTCACATCACACCACTCTGACAACACTGTCACTAAGGAGCAGAGGTCACAGTGGAACCAGGACTTGTCTAAACAGTTGTGAAACACTGCACTTTAACTGCTCGAGACATCTGGAGAAAGCCGACAGCTGGTTTCCACACTCAGCCAATGTGTGTGTGCACAGATGACTAGGTGAAGGAGCACAGCGGTGTTTAAATGGGTGGTACTTCACTGTGTGAAATGTTTTGTAAGATGCTACCCATCTGTAAAAATAGGCAAAAGGGCTGTAACTGTTAGAGGTGCAACAGTCTGTCCAAACAGCTCTTGGGATTGATTCTTAGGTTTGAGAGCTCGTTTGTCAAACCTCAATCATCAATAATTCACATTTCAGAAGAACACACCATCATCAAACACAATCACACCTACGCTTGTTATTTCAACTGCACTTTTAGACTCAGTTGATTCAAAAATCCCTCCCAGGCCACAATGAGGAGAGAGTGGCCAAACAGAGGAGGGACCACCGTGGGCTCAAATGACCCGCAGCAGCACATGCACCGGGCACATCGCTCACATGACTGCGGGGATACAATCCCTGTTTACCAACACCTGGGGCTCGACTTGGCACACAGCAACAATGAGATAGACATCCCCAGTACCAGTCCTTTCACTTCGGTGCGAGCAGCCTTCTTCTGCAGTGCATGTCATGTGAATCCTTACATAACTGTAAGGACCAGATGGCTAGAGCAGCAGCAGCAGCAGCGAGACATCTCAACTCTGTCCACCGTGCCCGCGCGCTTACACCCAGCTTAACGTTAGCTAGCTCACCTAAACGGACGGATATTTACGCAGAGGAACAGGTCGGCGTTCATTAGTCAAGTCACCGCTGCTGGTTGACGCGGCAACAACGAAACCTCACGACAGACACGGGTAATATCTGTGAATATGCATTAAACCACGGTGTCAAGCGACTGTACACAAAAGACTATTTTGTCGCCACGTCGTCGTACGCACCCTTCCTCTGAGAAATGTGTTTTTCTGGAAGGCCATTTTTGTACGGCATCCAGATCTTCTTCAGGGGGTTCTGCGTGAGTTCCCGCGGGTTTGACGGTGTTTTGTCCTCCATTCCGTCTGGCGGTGAGGCGGAGGCGGCCGCGGCGGGAACACGGGCTCTTTTCCCGTGATGCTGCTCTGAAGGTGACCGGTGTTTCATCCGCGCTGCTCTGCGGGGATGGAGACGACCCCGGCTGCTCGGTGCCTCTCTCTGTGCTCTGAGGTCACGTGCTCCGATCTGGCCACAGTCGAATTCACCAACGGTTACCGTGTTGATGCCAGTACGGGCGCAACAACTATTCTGCTCTACCGTAAGTACGCTAAGCTGTGCTCATCCACAAAATACAAACAAGTAGGGGCCTTTTTTAAAGATAAAAACAAGATAGTTTACTGTTGTTTATTCATTTTTTAGCGCAGCAACTATACAGATGATTGACCGAGGGGGTACTGCTGTGTATCCCACGCTGGAAATTATGGAGGTATTCCTGATGTCATTACAACTGTGCTAAATACTGAAGGAGACGCTAGGACTCACACATATGACACACTGACTGACTGACACGTTGTTACTGGAAAATCAACATTAATGATGGCAGCGTGTTTGAGTCAACACACTGTACAACACGTCAGCCAAATGCAGTATTAATCACCTGTACTCTTTAACAGTAATTATTATCTAGGAAGAAAGGTTTAGCAGAAGAAACCATTTTTAGCGCCTTTGCATTGTTTCCATATTGTTCGACCTCATCTAGCTGACAGGGTTTCTTTAATAATTGCTTGAGACTTGACTAAGAGAGTGGCTAAGTTTGACTGTTATAAAGGACTGCACAAAACATTATTTTTACCCAAATGTGTCTAGAGCAGCATTGTTAGGTTCAAATCATTAGTATAGGGATCAGCCCATAAATCACTAAATGACAAAAAAAAAAAAAAAAACTCTTAATCCTATTCTTATGGATTACATGTGTGCCACACAAATCAATCATTTAAACTGGCATGTAACGTTTACACTTACACAGAGGCTGAAACTGTAATTGCTGACAATCACCATCAGATGGCAGTGATACTCTCTTCCTCTTTCCCTCCCTCTCCCTCTCTCTCTCTCTCTCTCTCTCTCTCTGTGACCCAGGCTTGTGAACCACCAGTAAGTGAAACACCTGTAATGCTTTTCAGCTCTGAAATGAATCCTTTATTTCCTTGAGTTGTAATTCCTGTAATGTTCAACGACACAGAAAGAAATCCACAATGCACTGACAAAGTGTCAACGGAAACTGATGAGACTGGTTCACAATGCACATGTGTAATGAAATGGAAATTATATATTTTCAGGCAAGTATGCCTATCTGTCCCTTTGTGTGTGTGTGTGTGCTCCTTTTGGACTATCTGACACAGTCTTTATATTGAGGTTTAGAGATAGTCTTGGTGGCAGTGCAACAGGGCCTGTGACCTAAATATGGTGAGAAGGAGGTTTTCTAATTAAATAGCTCCTACACTCTCTCAAATTCCCTGACTGCTAGTAGACTATAATACATGCCAGCTTCATCAGATCCACAAATAAATGGCACACTAACCAACTAAAGCATATATTTATAGCTTTTTCGAGGTAGAATAAACACACTGCAGTGCAGAGTTTTGACAGCTCCACACAAACAGTGTTTTAATGTAATCTATAGAGCTTCAGAGAGAGCAGCTGCAGGTTGTCATTCACATATGATCTGCATTGAATGAAATGTGCCAGATAGTTTCCAATAGTGGGTAAATGATTTATCTCCCATGCTGTAAACTACACAACACTGGAACATGAACAGGAAACAGATCTGAGCTCCTCCTCCTCCTCCTCCTGCCCCTAGCAGCAGCTGCCAAGCTCTGATTGCAGCCCTCAGCCAGTACCGAGCCGGACAAGTCATCTCCCTTTAAGGTATGTTAACACTGCACCCGGCAGGAAAGCAGTGCCCACCATGAGGAGAGACATCTCCCGCTCGTGAACCCACCATCAGTGTTCATCAATACATGGGTGATTCTCTGTATGTGTGTGTGTGTGTGTTGTGCTGCAGCCCAGGAGGAGCTGTGCAATCTCTACAGCCTCAAACACCACAAACAGCCACAAAACGCAAAACACCGACCTCTGCAACAGCATCTCCACCAGCGTATGCAAAATGACAGTTGTCTGTAATATCGCAGTGACAGCCCGTACGCAGCAGGCTGTCTTCCGTCTACACGAAGCCTGATTTGTTTTTATAAATTCCGCCTGCAGGAATAAAAAGCCCAAACATCCGCCTGGCTTCTCCTCCTGTGTGTTAAAGCACAGCTGTTTCCCTCACGTACGCGACCGGGTTCCTATTAAATAACAAAACAGAGAGAGAGTCGCCTGTTGTTGTAATGTGGGGTAAAGGTGACAGCTCCACAACACACCGACAGCACATCGACTCTTGTTTACGTCTTGTACGGCTGCACGTCCTGCCCGTCGCTGCTCGACTCTCTCTGCCATCCGCTCCTCAGATGTACAATTCAAACCTCCAGCATGCACACATCTATCAAAGCCCGTAAAGCGACTCGTCTCACCCGCTCCCTCCCGGTTATGTGTAAGCTTGGGTCGGCTGGAGCAGCCTCTCATCATGGGCGTCTGTCTGATGGAGCGCAGTGCCTGGCGGTGCGTACGTGCGTCCAACAGGAGCCTGCCGACAGTTGCACTGATGCTCACTGTGCACACACCCACCCTGTGTATGTAGGACCTCGGGCCGGAAGGGAAGCTTTCTCCAAAAGTGGATGTAATGAGGCAGCACCCTACCTGCCCCCCTCGCACCCTCCCTAGACCCCACCCACCATTTGACAGCTGAGAAATGTCCCCGTCAGTCCTTACAGTACTGAAGTAGTGCATGACATTGATGGTTAAATTTAGGATACTACATATTCTGAAGGAAAGCCTTAAAACATAGTCATACAGCTAAATTAGAAGTAGTTATAATACATATATTAAGCCACAGAAATGGGTCTGTTATTCATATTTCTTATTTATTTTTCTGTACTCATGTCTAACTTGTAAATGAGATCAGTGTGACTTCCTTTAAAAAAGAAAACATAAATACATACCTGACGTTTCCTTAAATGACACAGTGTTAAAGGTTTCACTAATACACAATTTCCTGTCAAGGGTTAGTCCATGCAGGAAGAGAGCAGGAAGAGTTCAGCGTACCAGGAACTGTCCAACTTGCAGAACTTGTTTTGCTGTGATGTCTGTGCAAAGTATTCACTCCACTTCATGTTTGACGAGTTAGCATCAGGATTAATTTGGGCTGTTGTGACACAAACAAACCAAACACAGACTGTCATAAAAAAAATCATTACAAATCATAACATGCACACCTGTCTCGATGATTCATCGCAACCAACGTGGATCAGATGGGTATTATCAAAGTGTGTTAAGACATAATAAAAGCCTCCAAAATCTCAGACATGTTTAGTGAGAGGTGCTGTACTAATCACAGTAGAAGTTAAGCACTTAATATCCCTCGAAGTACAAGGATATGGTAAATGACGTGGATGTTAGTGATGGAAACATACAAAAGGTCTGTGACTTAAAAGTTTCCCTTCCTCTGACGACAGAAGAGTCCAGACCTGGACAAGTGTTTACACTCCAATAACATAAAACATAAAAAGGCACAGGTGGGTGTAAGGCTCTACTTACTCCATTTACATACATTACTAAATGTTATATTACAACTTTGTAGGCCAGGATAATTACAAACACACACACACACACACATACACACACTAATCCGACAGCACTGTGACCCTCTTGAGATGATATGAGCACCATGTGACCCGTCTGTGAGGACTTGAGGCTATTTCAGTGGAAGTAATGATACCCTTAAAAGCAGCCTATGATAATACTGACACTAATTGTCAGGTAGGGAGGTCTGCAACAGCAGATCTGTGAATTAATGAGACAGTCTCATGCACACGCACTACACCAACACACCTAAAATATATACCAGAAAGAAAGACTTTAGGGAATAGTTGGGGTCCATGTGAGAATGAGGGAGCAAAGGGGGAAGGACGATAAGTCAGATCAGTTCAGACAACACAGACCGAGCGTGACAGAGAGGAAGAAACACTTGAAGGTCAGATGGCTCTTGACTGGCCTTCAACACATTCCTCCCAAAAGGCCAAAGTGATTCCCTACCACCCTTACCCACCCCACCATGGCTGCCATCCCCTTATACACCTCACACCCAAGCCTACCCACTCTCCCTGTGACAACACTGGTCAGACCTGTCTCACCGTGCTTTATCACAGGGCCTCACATAAGATAACACATTTTAAACAGGCCTGTGCAGAAATAAACTTGAGGTCAACCAAAGTCTTCCACCAAATGTATCTGCCAAGTGGTACAGTGGACTGTTTTCCTAATTTCTCTCATTTCATATACAATCAAGCAATAACTTTAAAAACAATTATGAGAATTAAACTAAAATAATGAAACAAAAAAACTTTTGTCAAACTCAATCCTTTCCTTTATGTTATTGCTACACTCTCTGGACTGAGATCAGTGTCTTTTGCGGAATAACATAAGAAGGAAGTATATGACACACTTTTGTGTCAACATCAGTGACACAATGCTGGCATAATGACTGGGCTTGTCTCAACAAAATGGCTGACTAACAAAGGAACAAAAACGAAACACAGCCTCACTAACAAGAAATATCACATGTGTAGTACTTCCCCCACTTGTTGGTAAAATTCCACCCATGAAAACTAAAACAAAGTTTTCATGGGTGGAATTTTTCCTTCAACAACATGTAGCATCCAACAACAGCTGAGAGGTCATGCTCCATTTGGATCATGGCTGACATCCCATATTTACAGCAGGGAAGCCAAGTCGTTTTTATGATTAGCTTCCCCTTAATACTGCAAGGGGACCATGTGATCAAAGTGGGGGAAAGGTACTTACCATGTAATCTAAACATAATAATGTTGACCTTTACAAGTCACACACCAAGCAAGAGGGCTGCGTCACAAATAACTACTCCACTGCTGCTATTTATAGCAGACTCACAAAGCCTGAATGGCCCAAATGCAAAAACAATAGGTCTAAGGTTGCCACTAAAAAACATCCTCCACATGATTATTCCTGCTGTGCTTTCTAAGGTTTAATTCACCAAGTCAGTCTGTTGTGTTTTCCATTGCTCCATTGCACAGCTGCACTGTCTGTTCATGATTTAATATGAAGCAAAACTGTAGCCACTATTTACAGGAAGTGTTTTACTCAACCCTCATAAACACACGCACACGCACATGCATACACTAACACACAAGCAGCCTTACTAAAGAAAAGTGTCTCAACTCATCCGTGTCGCACAACCATCCATTACCCCACTGCTGCTAACATACAGCTCTGTGGCCACACATTGACAGGAAGTAGTCAGATGGTGTGCTGCCTGTCACAGCCACATTTATAAGATATGATGTCGATCTGTAGCAGTGAAATATAAATATAAATGTAAGCCTTTGTAATGTGTGTGAGGTCATGTCACTGTTGTATCAATGAAAAAATACTCCCTCGGGTTGATCTGGAGGTCATCGTGGAGGCTACGTTTTATTGACAAGACAGTCAGTGTCAGACATTGTTTTAATCCCTGAAAGGAAACAGCAAAAGACAGACATTATTAAGACAACACAGTTAATATAGAGTGTTACAGTTTCACAGTCTGTCCACAGTTGTTTGTCTGACTGCGTGTGTGATCTGCACACGAGTGCATAGTTACAAATGAGACCTCAAACAGGCAACCCAGCATTCAAATACACAAAATATAATCCCTACAAATACTTGATGACACTTTCTGTCTGCAGCCAGGATCTAAAAATTACATACATACATAAAATAATTAAAAACAGATGGACGACCTGCAGTGAGCAGAGCTCTTCTCTTCATGGGTCCTATAAATGTTCACTTTTGACGTTGCTGTTGTTCCTATGTTGTCCCTTTATTTCAGAGAATACATTCAGTTCCTGAAGAGTCCCCAGCAGCTCTCTCAGCGCTGCTCTCCTTTATTTTTTCCTTCTCAGCTGCTTTTCTTCACCATTGGCTGATGTGTCTGGATGTTTGTCTGCGTCTCACTGACTCTGACATACCGTGGACCCGCTCTTGGCTGCAGCCTTCTTACGTCTCTTGTTGAGCAGGGGGTTGCTTGAAGTGTCAAGATCTTTGATCTTCACCTGGTCGTAGTCCACACGCATGGTTGCTAAAGCGCTGGTCATCTCCTCCTGTGAGAGACAAGGCAGAGGATTAGATATTCAAAGTGTTAGTTTAGTGAAGTCAACTGTGTTTATATATGTCAGTGGCAAGGATCATACTACAGAGCACACCTGTAATAAATACTCCTTTACTGAATCCTATTCTTATCAATAGGATTTTCTAAATGATTAACAATACTACTACTTTAATCCCTGGTATCCAAGAAATATATCAGCAGCAGCTCATTTTGGGACATATGTATCTGTATATATATCTGCTTTTTTCCAGAAGATTTAGATCAGAAGATTGTTAATACTCTCATATATGATATGTAGCTACACACAATAGCCAACTAGCCAACTTAGCTGAAAGCCTACTATATAAAAAGTATCTGCCAGCATGTGTAAACCTCAATACCTAAGATGTTATGTATAATCTTTTTGTTTTTTGATTTTTTTTTACCAGTTAACCAGCAGAGACTTCTGCACAATGAAACAGTCCAGTATGTCACTTTTTTAAAATGAATTAAACAAAAAGAAGATGAGCTATATAATGTGTTAATATGTGAGATGGGTGATATGTTACTAGATAGATTTTGTCACTTTTGGCCACCAGACTGGATATCGCAGGTCTTTATGCTAAGTCTATGGTCTATGCTAAGCTAAACAACTTCTGGCTCTTGCGTTGTATTTAATGTATAAACTCTCAATTGGATTCCCAAAATGTCAAACTATTCCTTTAAGAGATACACCATTTGTAGTGCAGAGACCAATAAACAAAGCTGACCAGGGCAGAGTAAAACCTGTCTGGGAACAATTTTTTTTACAAGTTGTGTGAACCCAGAGGAAAAGGTCAGGTCATCACAGCCTGAGGCCTGGAGCCAAAACAGGCTTCAGACCATGAGAAATGCACTAAAACGCCATGAGGGCTGGTCCGCAGAGTGGAACTTCTCCAGCCCTGAAAATATTATGGCTGTGACTGGAGGTCACTCTTCAGTCATGATCTATGTAGAAAGAGTATAACATCTTGTTTTTTCTACTTTTTGAGAAGCGGTAGTTCAGGAGTGCAATCTGTGAAATCTTTACGCAACGTTGCGTCACCAGTTGCAGAAGTGAACAGTGCATATTGTGTGCATATCATTTTGGAAGTTCTTTTCATACATTATCACTGCAGAGTCGCTCATTCAGCTGCTGTGAAGGAACGTGTCACTCTACTCATGATCTGTAGTCACTTTTACAGCCACTGAAAAAATATGTGATTGCCCAACTGAGACGTTTTGTTTTGTGCTGCAGAGGTAAGAGGTAACCCCACAGTGACTTGATGAGAGCAAACAGCCTTCTTGCTCTTTAAGCACATTTTTCTTTGTGTAAACTAGAGAAAGAGGCAAGAAGAGCGACACAGGGCAGTGTGCTCCTTTGTCTTCAGGTGTGTGTGTGTGTGTGTGTGTGTGTGTGTGTGTGTGTGTGCTAAGTGATAAACTGAAATCCCTCCTTGAACAAGAGATTGTGACCACTGCCTCCTCCTGGTGGCAATCTGGGCATTATTATGATGGTGAAACCCAAAAACGATTTCAATTATTTTGATCCTCACGAGGATGTGAGAAGTTTTTGTACTGATAATTTTGCTAAATTTATTAGAGATGTATCCCATTGATTTTACATATTGACATCTGGAAATTACAAGTCACTGTGCCAGTGATGTCATTAGGTATATTGAAACAGATATTATAACAGAAAGGCTTATAAACTGTGAGAGTGCAGCTTAATAGATACTAGCATTTATCTGGTGTGAAGCATCCAATGAAAGATGATTGTGTGTTGCATTGTGGGAAATGTAGGATTCAAATGTTAGGATTAATTTGTCCTCTGCTGCTTTTGTTTATTTTATCTGTCTCCTGTGAGTCTCTAGACTTAATGGAACAGCTGTAACACCAGCCAAAGCCAACCAAACATCGGCTTTAATAGTCCTGCAGTAACAGGTTGTAATGGCAACATGAGGCCAGATGGGGTCAGTGTTACTCTGCGGCTGACCTTCACATCCTCCCACATCTCTCTGTCCTCAGCCAGGACCCGGGTGGTGTGGAGCGGAGTGGGGGGAACCACCATGGACTGCTGCAGAGAGCGACACACAAACAGATGAAGATGTGAGCAAAAAACTGCACAGACAAACAAACAGAGCAGAAAGTGTACAATCTTTATTTGTAGTTGACACACAGATACTTACATTGATCCAGGGGTGGTTCATAAACTGAGTGATGGTCATTCTCTCGTTAGGGTCTGTCTTCAGGAGCTGGTGGATCAAATCTTTTGCTGGATGAGTAAAGGGAATGCAAAGATTATAATACTATTAGTAGCACAACACACACACACACTTGTGGTCTCAGGGACAGACTGGCCTATTTACACAGCAAGAGCGAGAATGAAGAGTGAGATTGAGTGAGAAAATAGAAATATGACTGTGTGTGTGTGGTTGTCACTGCTTCGGAGGAAGACACCAGGTGGCTGTTATCTCTGAGTTATCAGAGAGTGTGGGCATGTTCGTTTGTTACAGTCCACAAAAGGGTAAAACTCCCAGAAAAGCACCAGTTAATGGAGAAGATGAGTCACTGTGGACCATTGTCTACCCAAACACACTGAGTACAGTCTCTGTGTTTACACAGACTGAACACAGGTAAGAACTAAAAAGCTTGAAGGTTGCAGCACCAAGATGTAAACTGAGGCTGTTCAAGAGCACACTGCATTGTTCCCCTGCATGATGACGTTTTTGAGCAGCTGCAAATAATCACGTGCTGAGGTTTTCAATATGAGATTTCTTTTAAGTACAGGCAGTGCCAGTTAGTGCAGCAGTAATAAAGTGTGTCCAAGCAAATTTCTGTCAGTACGATAAATAGTAATGTTGTGACAGTTTGTATAAATTAAATTCAACCTTTATTCCCACACTGTACAGCCTACCCATGACACGATACATAAGTTTAATGATGGGGTCATTCAATAATATTATGTATTCTTCTATGTTAAATATATCATGAAATTCTACCAACGGAAATTTGCTTGGACACACTTTATAATTACTTTGCTGTCCACAATTAAAAATGGTTAAATATCACCATTCTTCTCTTTCAGATGGGAAACAGCAAAACTGTGCATTGTCACCATCATGTGGTAAAAAGCAGGACTGATTCAACGGCCCACACTACTTTGACAAACACCTTAGTTACTTTACTTGCTCTCAGCAGGAAAAGTTTGTTTTTTTTAACCACATATTTTGTGTTTATTAAAGCTTAGCACACAATGCATGTGTTGTTACTGATATATCTATTTGTATGTGATGTTGGACAAGGCATGTCTGAGAAGAAAGTGATGACGATATGTTGAAATGTGTGTGTCCACATGTTCAGAGCAGAGAAAACAAGGGAAAAACAGGCATTTTCAGGTATTGGTATTAATATGGACAGGTCCAGTGTGTGTGTGTGTGTGTGTGTGTTGATGTGTTGGGGGATTCACACCTTCCTGTGACACCTCAGCCCACTCTGGGTTGGGGAACTCGTACTGGCCCATCCTGATCCTCCTCTTCATGCCTGGTGAAATGGCCTGTCCCGTGTTGGAGTAAAAAGGAGGAAATCCACACAAGCTACAGAGACAAACATGATGGGTGAGACAGAGCAACTTTAAAACATAGTTGTGACATTTATGGCTTCCTACCCAGTAACACGCAGTACTTACAGGATGTACATGATGACACCCAGAGACCACATGTCACATGACTTGTCATATTTCTCCGGACCCAAAACCTCAGGAGCTTATCAATGGTGATATAAGCAGACAGAGACAAAACCTTATTTTTATGATAAGGTTTTGCACAGGCAAAAAATGACTCAGCATATACATAGTTTTTCCTTTTAAAATAATCTGTCAAGGCCTTTAAAGTTGATAGCTAAACTATAGTAAAAACACAAAGCAACTTACCCACATAGTACGGCGTATAACAGGGTGTCTGTAGAGGGTTGTGTAGCGTGGTCTCCTTAGCAAAGCCAAAGTCTGTCAGCTTGAGCACTGTGTTTCTTTCTGTAGTGGTGTACAGTAGGTTCTCTGGCTGGAGAAGGAGGCAGGAGGAGAAAATAAAGATGTAAAAACTTAAATTACCCAGAAAAGTTAATAGGCTTTGTGAGCTTCATCTCTGCGCACCTTGATGTCTCTGTGTGCGATGTTCATGTTGTGGAGGTACTCGATGGCCGTGCCAATGTCCCTCATAATCTCAGATGCCTCTGGGAAGAAAAGAGGAAAACACAATCTCTCAAACCAGAAGCAATTTCAGTGTCGCACAACAAACTGTGAAGGTGTGTGGTTTATTTTTTCTCTGTGTCATGTTGTGATGTGAACAAAATCCATCCATCCATCCCTCCATTAGTCCTCACCTTTCTCAGTGAAGGCTTGGTCTCCTCTGACCTGGATTCGGCTGAACAGCTCTCCTCCCTCCATACTGGAAATATACACATCCACAAGCACACAATTAAATACTGCATAAATGACACAACATAATCTACAGTATTGTTCAATCAAACCAGTGATGAATAAATAAAGTATAGTAAAGAAAAATAGATAAATCACAATAGAAACGACATATTACTACAATATATATCTACAATATAAACTATATATTCTGTACATTAATCTACACCACATTTTACATTCACTCATTTGGCAAATGTGCAAAACTGCAAGAATTCAAGTGAGGGACAATACTAAAGCATCTGGAGACTCTAAAATAAGAACGAAGAAGTGAATATGTTCAGTAACTGTGAGCTAAATCTGTTTACATGTTTTGCAGCACTTTCACCTAAATCTTTCAAACCTTTTATTCTTTCACTTTCAGAGTGAAATGATAAGTGAAATTGAAAATCGAAAAATTCTGCATGAAAGTCACCCTCGGAAAAAAAACAGTAGACCAGGATCAAACAAGGAAGAAGGCAAAAGTACCGACATCTTATTATTAAAAAGAACCAACAGGATTTTTGTGAAATTATATCGTAGTGCAATAATTTTTTTGACGAATGCAAAGTCTGTCTGTAAGTTGCCTACTATTCATCTCTGTTGTCTCATTCATTTATGTTTGTAACGCAGTTTGGGCCAACAATATTTAAATTATTGTAGCATAAGGTTGCAACATAAAAGAAGAAGAGGGCAAAGGTGTCTGAATACTCCCTCAATGCACTGTACAAATATAGTGATACAACAGTATTTTATATAAACACATCTACTCTGATCACATTTCATAGCTGAGACCTGTGGCTGACAGGTTGTCACCACCAAATAGTTTCAGAATGAGATGTTTGTGTTTCCCATTCCCCATTTTTACATGCACACATCAGACAGCAGCCTGGTGTCTGAAACTCCCTTTCCTGTTCCTCAGAAAAATCTTTGTTGTGCTCAGCATGACGTGCTCCAACGTGCATTAAGTAAGAATGTATTTTTTGTGGTCCTATAGTGCGCCGATGAACAGAGAGCTGAGGCAGAAGTGTGACTGCGACTGTGAGCTACAGTGACTATCTGCACGACAGTCCCACTCTGACCCACGCTCATACAGGAAGTAGCACCCACACAAGGTCACCACATATATAACAACACAACCAGTTGTTAAGTCAATAGATGTGACAATGAGAACGAGTCAGTCTCTGTTTAAAATTCCCACAGACAACACAAAGTGTCACTCTGGTTTCTCTTCTCCTTTGAATAACTGAATTAAACTGTTTTTCCACTTTTTACAAGTGGAAAAGTGTGTAAAAGAAAAAAAAAAAAAGTCCAGAACTCAGCAACGTGTATGCACATCACACACACAATCTTTTAGCCAGAGTCATATGGGGGTATTATTATGAACAGCTTTCCATGACATGTGAGGCCCAGAGGGGACTCTTTCTCTATCGCACCATCAGTGCCGACATCTTCACTTTGTCAGGTCTTTTGTCTAAACTTTATCACAGTCAATGTTCAGCTCTAAACACACACCAGAACCTTTATGAGCCTGTTGGGGCATATCAGAAAAAAAAAAGATTTTCTACATTAGTCCATAAATGTCAATTTTAACATGAGCTTTATTTTGTTGACCATCTTGCCACATAATGACTTATGACAAACAGATGACCTTTGACCCTCGTAACATGATGGAAAAAAACAAATGGTGTCAGCTGAAAGAAGCAAACCGCACTTTGAAAACAACTTGCATATGTTTGCATTTAGCTGAGCATCCAAAATCTCGCAGGAAATGGTCTTAAAATCTGAAGATATGAACTCCTGTTTCCTCAGCAGTGTTCAAAAGCAATTTCCCACACCGATTCAAACAGAAATACAGTGAGGCTACAATTTCCCTAACAAAACTACAGAGTCTCTACAGTATGTTGCTATAAAAATGAAAAATAAAGAAACTCGTAGACTCTGAGCAGAGTCACAACAGAAACACAGTACATCAGTTCTGGCCTTTGTTGACATTTGTTCAAAATAGGTTCGTGCCAAACAGCTTAAAAAAAAGAGCTGTCACATCGAAATTTATAGTCAGTGTGAGGTGCTTCAGTTTTGTGCCCTGATACTGAAATAGCAGAACTCAGCGGAAAACACTATTTATCTGAACGTTTCAAGAAGTAAAAACAACAGCAGTTTTATGCTTCAAATTATTTTTTAAATGAAATTTAAATGCTTTTCTTAGACACAGGAGAAATTAATTCTTCACCTTTATCAGAAAACTTCCACAAAAGACAAAGATTAGAGTAGGGAAGCAGATGGTTGTCAGGGAAGGTATTAGAAAGATCAGGGTGAATAAACAGGTGAAGTGGTGAAATTTGAATCCTACCACTCCATGATGATGAGCAGGCATTTCTTCCCATGGTGCATGTTTTCGTACAGGTTTATGATGCGAACGATGTACGGTCCTCCTGATACTCGCCAGTGAAGCTCCACTTCTCGTCTAGCTTTGGGGCTGTCGTACAGAATCTGGGAGACACACACAGACACAATACGAATTACTTTATTAGTCCCCAAAGGGAAATTAATTTGTCTGTCAGCTCATCACCATTTGCAGAAGAATCAAAAAAGGACAATGGCTAAAGGTAGCTACAAAGGATCTTCTGTATCTATATCTTCTATATCTCTCCGTCCTGCAGCAAAGAGAGAGGATGAAAGATTCCCAATGACGATGGGATAAACATCTCAATACGCAGTATCCTAAGTGATGTTTGTGTGAGCAAACTGACAAAATCTTAACAAAAATTAATAGATTTGGTTTACTTGAACACAGGATAACTTTGGCAAATGAAGATTACAGTCACCTGTAGAGGGGATCAAATCCAGAAGAAGCACTTAGCAATGAGCTCACATGTTTTCATGTTGTAAACTGTCACTCACAGTGGCAGTGAACTGTGAAAGACGGCCTTGCTCGGACCTGAACTCTCAGAGACAGCAGCTTTCACGCTCTCTGGAGGAATAATGTGAAGTTTTTGACTGGTTAGTTGTTGAAAGGTGTCATAACCATGTGAGCAGTTTATATCAGAAATGATATAAAGATAAAAAGCTTCAATCCTCATCAAGGGCGGTGAACAGGAACCAGACAAAGCTTGTGTAAGCCAGACAGCCTGTAAGTTGTTTCCCATCAAACAGCTGAAGTTATCATAACACTGCACTGATAAAACAACAACCTTCTGCAGGGAGGGAACCTCTTGGTTGGTTAGCTCATGAATGATGAGCTTGAACTTGTGAACCCCTGTTTTACTGTTACACATTTCAAGCCCACTGGGAAACAGTGCTACCGATGGAGTTGACACCTGCTTTATAATGAAAGTAAAAAGGGAAAGACTTTGGACTGACGTTGTTAGGGTAGAGTACATCCTCCAAAACCGCTGAGCATGAGAATATACAGCACGCTCACTGAAGCTTAAAATCAAGATCAACACCTCCACACCGTGATTCCTATTGGTTAGATCTGGTCCAGTGAAAACAAAACACCGCCCCACACACACACGGGCAGATCACAACACATCATGATGAAGACTCTGTAAAACTTTCCACTTTCCTGTTGCTTAAACTGCTCCACAAGCAGAAAATGTATCACAACACTGAGTGGAACTACGCAGCCACTATAATAAAGTAAGTCGAGGACATGTTTATAGTTAGCCTGGTCACACGACTGGACGTGTGTTTGACATAAGCAGATGCACACACACACACGCACGCACATGCACACACAGCAGGTGGTGGACCTTGACATAGCACACGTCTTCAGTCAGGGTGTATTTTTGGATGTGACGGTGATGGAGTGATCTCCTTCCCTTCGCAAGAGCAGTGTGGCGACAGGCCGAGGCTGGAGTACACAACGCACTGAGGCAATGACTGGCTCGATGACTCACTACAGACACGCAAACCTGAAATCTGTGCTGTGTGTCGCAGGTGATTTTGAAGCAATCAAAAATGTGAGGAGAACAATTTATACATTTTCTGATGTAGCTAGTTGAGTGGGTGCGAATGACATATTTTGGCATTTCCTGGAAACTCCAAATGCCAGAAAAAACACCTCAAAACCGTACTGTTGTGTTTCGACTCACTAATGTTAGAAAGAGGAAGTGAGGCGTTCAGAGCACAGCAGGGTGTTGAAAGTAGAAGTCGAGGGTTTCCGTTGACTTACATGTCTTATCTGCTACTATTTATGTCCTACTTAATTCAACCTTGCCCACTGAACATGACTTTCAACTAAACAGTGGGCAGCCTTGTTTCTGCTGCATCATTTATAGCTTTATGACTTTAATCAGAGCCGACTGGTTGCCTTAATTTCCTGTAGTGACACAGAACTGGCTGTAATAAAAGACAAAAGGGAGAATTAAACACACATATAAAACAGAAAGAGATTTGAAGCCAAAGTTAATCCTCTGATGGACTCTGGATTCTTCTGTGAGGCAACATCATGGAGGGTGAACCGAACACACACTTGTTCCTGATCCAGCTCTAAACCAATCAACCACATCTCCATAAGTCCTGTAAACCAATCAGATCTCTGTGTCTCAAAGACACTGTAACACACACCAACATGTTCACACTCACTCACACTGGTCAGAGTGCTGTCAGTATATAATGATGAAAGGCGTCTTATCTTTACAACAACTATAAAGTGCTGCTCATAAAGTCGACAGCAAAGTGATCTAGGAAGTGGTATACAGTCAATCAATAATCAAAATGTATAGCAAGTTAATGACAACGCTAAAGTATTGATGTTGCTGTTTTGAGAAGCTGCTTTAACCACACTGTGGGTCAGCATCCTAGTTTAGCTTGTGCTACTAAAGTATTTAAAAGAATACATGGCAAAGTCTGATGATGGTATTGAAAAAGTCAAATTTGATGACAGGTTTTGTTTAGACATTTATGTCTAAATTAAATTTATAAGAGATCCACTTTATAGTTGTTGAGATATTTTAACAAAAAACACCCAACACACATATACATGTCACCCTTTGGTCTCTGTAAGTGTCAATTTAATAGAAATCAAATGGAAATAAGCTCAATACTTGTCCAGTCAGGCCCAAAGTGGTGAGCAGACCAAACAACTTCGCCATCCCTGGAGCTGCTGATAACACGGGTAAAAGAAACAAGGATGTTTTCCTAATGATTATTTAGTGCTTTGTTCATCGTCATAAAACAATTTAAAATCTTAAAAGAAAACCCAAATTTCATGACCCCCTCCGTGATTTTGTATGATTTTCCATGACATCAACAAACAGTAGTGCACTCAACACAAAACCTTGTGAGTGAAATCCCCACTGAATCTCCCACAATAAAAACATAAAGTTCCTCTGTTGATTAAGACAGAGCAGGAGTCACCTACACCAACGCAACTTTCAGCTCGTTTGAATACTACAAAGTCCCCCACAACCACAAAGGTTAATGAGGTTAAACACCCAAATTTGCTGTGTTCATTTGTGATGACTTCTCAAAGCTTCTGCACTGCAGCACGACAATGAGCCTGATGCCTGAGAGTCAGTGAAATGCTCCAAAACAAGAGCATGAAGCTAAAAAACTCTGAGACTGATAAACTGTTTTTTTCTTTTTTTAACAGCTCCAGCTGCCTAACATGAACCTCCGTGAGATCTGGGTGTTGGTTTGTAGAATAAAATCTGTTTTCCAAGCAGGCTCTGACTAAACAACTGAGAATTTCTCAATGACATTGTTGGTGTCTGTGGCTCCCAGATGAAACCCAGATGTGCCCCCAGCATGCCAGTGAACTCACCACAAAGGTGAACCTACACAAACACACTGAATGGAAGGAAGATTTTGGTTGTGAGTGGAAGCCTGTACACACGGACCTGTAGCTCGTACGGCTTTCCATGCGCTAAGCTGGAAGGCACTTCAGATGCTAAAATGGAACGATCACCAGCCAAATTCATGCATCTAAGTTAATGGCGGTGCTCAGGTTGACGGCTAAGCTCGCCCTCTCTCTCTCTCAGGGCTCCCTCTCCTACCTAGAGTCAGACAAATCCAAGTTAAAAGAATCCTGATGAGTATAACTGAATTAGATTAAGCGGATGGCTCCCCCCCAGCTCTGCTGTAAAGTGGATTAAGCCTATACCCATTTATTATGTTTAGTGCTCAGAGCAACACTTGATTAAAAAGCCAGTGAGCTGCTCAGCTCTCCTCCTCCTCCTTCCTGCATGTCAAACAACTCCTGATTATTTCCTCTTGCTTTCTATTTGTCTCCGGATTAAAAAAAATATCCAGAGAAAGTTGCAAATGCCAATAAAGTAGAACAAATGGCTCCATCAGGTGCACTCAAAAAAGCTGTCATTTGGCTCAATGCAATGCCATTTACAAGCAAGCCAACAGAGACGCCAGTAAAAGCTCCAACAGAGAAGGCAAATTGTGATTTCATGAGCGTTTCCCCTGGCATCTCTAAAACCTCTTAACTGGTTCTTCAGAGAGCAGAGGAGGTTCAGAGGCTGAGTGCGGTGGGTTTGTGGTGTTTTCTCTAAGCTGGGGTCACCCTGACCTACTGTTAGCTGTCCTTTGTGGAGGCTGCATGAGGCCCGTCAGGTGCCAGACGATGTTGTTGTGGATGTCATGAGCGGTCACATGAACACAGAAAAAGATTTCCCCGTATCAAAAGTTTCTCTTGTAATACAGTTCAATGTTTTCTAATAAATTCCTCTGTTATATTAACTCCTCAGGTCACGTCTAAAAACAAAACTCCCTGATGATTTTCAGACAGGATACATTTTTTTATTCTTTCCTCTCTTGTCATTTTGCAATTGTTTCCTCTCCTTGTCCCACATGATGCTATCAACCATCCCATCCCTCCTGGCCTTTCATCATCTTACTATTTTCTGCTGCAGTTTATCTCTCTTTCTCATCTTCTGTTTCTCTTTCTATCCCTGAGTCTACAGTTCTGCTTGTGACACCGCTGCTGCCGGGTTTGGCAGCTCAGCTCCAGATGGATTACTGTAAGCCACTAAATCTCTATGAGTCTGTCGCCCGGTGGTGACAGGTGACAGCCTGATGACCTGAGCATGCATGCGGGTGTATACGCACGCATGCATGCTCAGGTCATCAGGCGCGGTGAGTTTCCACTGCTCCCAGAATAAGGTGCCACCGCCAAAACGTATGTGTCTTTATGAAGCAGGGTGACATATCACAGCTACCGTGCTCACATTCAGCACATGTAGAGCATGTGAGTGCAACATGTTTGGTACATGCCAAAAACCAATGTGAGCTGCAGACACACATATGCAAACACAGCCCAGACATATGTGTAAGCTACACCAGTCACTGCTGCTGAGAAATCAGTGTGCATGTATGTTGAGTAGAAAACAGTGCAGACCAGTGCACCGTGAGTGGAGAGTCAGCATCACAATGATGCGGTTTGTTTGTCACTTTCCACAACTCCTCTGCAATTCTGAGCCCTGTTTATAACACAGAGAATAAAGGTCAAAGGTCTTTGAAGTTGGCACCAGTGTCAACCCAGTTTCTAACTCTTATCTGATCTCCGACATAAAAAACATGTTGTGATATCAAGATTAGATCTGCTCTTAAATTCAAAACACAAAGCTACCTTCACACAGATGTCAGCCTATTTTTAAACACTGGTGTTTGACCAGACAAGTAAAGGTTTGATCATTTGGGAAACTCACAAAAAGTTGTTTTTAAGATACTATGAGTGAGTAAGTGAGTTTACTTGTGAGCAGAGAGGCTGTGTCTCTCTTCTCTACTACAGCTTGGTTATAACACAAGTGTCAGGTGACTTCAGTACCTTCAGTGCGCACTTCTCCCCTGTCTTCTTATTGAAGCACTGGAGGACTTTGCCATTGATCCCTAAGCCCAGAACCTGACCGGAGATTTTATAATCGTCCGTGACTGCGTTTCGTTTTATCTCCAGTTTAGGGTAGACGGGCAAGGGGAAGTGGGTGGGCTCACTGTTCGCGTCCTTTCTGTCAGCCGCCGAAAGCTCCGGCTGCTCCGGCTCCGGCTCCGGCAGCGGCTCTTTGGACTCCCCTGCCAGGGAGTCCGCCTCCGGTTCAGCCATCGGTGCTTGCTGCGGTTGCTCCTTTCCGTTTCCATTTTGTAGCATGTTCTCGCCGGCTCGTTGTCACCAGCGCTTCTCAGAAGAGGACGGCGCGAGTGATTCACCAAAGTAATGCGATGACTCCTGCTGCCCTCCGGTAACTGCGTAAAGCTGCGGTGCGTCTGGCTGTCCCGGACACCGCAGCCCCAGTGAGAACTCCCTCACAGCTGATTAAACCAAAAACATTGATGTAAACCACACAATTCCTCGTCTCTCAACTTTAACACCCGCCTTTTCCTCTGTTCTTTTTAATTGCTCGGTCAGCTTTCCAATGCTGCCCGCCCACAGAAATCAAAACAATCCAGCGCTTCCTAAATAACCCAAGCACCAGATCCGATCTACTCTCTCTCTCTCTGATGGGTGCTGTCCACTTGGCTGTGTTGATCACCGTTTCCCGTTTGTCTGGAGCCCTTTGGTTGTAGCCTATTCACATGGCCAGTCACTGTCACTTTCCGTGTAAGCACCACCCACCTCCAGTTCAGTCATATTTCTCAACTGGCCCTATGTGACCGCCTTAAAGGAGCAGACCATAAGTTTATGGTCCTGAAAAGTTATAGTATTTTATCTTGAAAACCACTTAAGTTGAATCAGAAATGAAAATGTTTATTCTGGCTGCGAGCTTCAGACAGTGTTTGAAGAACAGTGGCACATTTAAAAAGTCTGTGTATGTTTGTATTCAGTAGTCCAGTGCACACATGAGGGTCACTCTACTCTACGATCACAAAGTTGGTTGAAGGAGCAGTCTCTGCTAAAACACATGAATTAAGTTGCTTGAATTATTTGTCTTTATTCCACGTCTGCACTGACTCTGGTGTTTCCAAACAGTCTGATATGGCAGCTCAAGGCGTTGGCCACATGCTGTGAGTGGAAAATACAGAGCTGCACTTTCAAACGCTTCATGAAACAGGATACTAACTGGAGTCTATTTTGGGTGAGTAATAAAACCACTAAAAAGGAGATACACACAAACACTTGGGCGAACACCCAACCACCTATAGTCACACCAGTAAACACAGTCCATAACCTGTGCAACAGCTTCGCAGACACAGACGGTGGCTAATCTCATTTCCTGGACACTTTTTTTTTTTCAAAGAAATGAAAAAAGAAAAAAAAAACTTTCAGAGAAGCACTACCTAAATCAATCCAACCATGTTCAGATACTGTGATCGAGGACCAACACGTGTCAGTAGCTGTTGGGTTTGGGGACCAGCCAGATGACGGCCATTTTCACATAGACTTCCTCAGGCCTGGACTGTGAGCTTGCCTGTTATCCCACCGAGCCCCGTCCAGGAATAGACTGTGGATGTAGCAGCCTGTGTTTGGTTTCTCTGGTATTTCTGACTGACTTCACTATCACCTGTGGGAGGATATATTACAAAAGAGACAGGAAAGAAACAGGTTCGTAGTTAATAGAAACCAGACATTATCCAACCCTCTAAATCAGTTGGTTTTTGGGGTTTTTTTTAAATGTGAGTTGACATTTATTCACTTCTGAGGTAGAAACAGTGGCAGTGACTCATACTACCAGACATTACAGCTCATAGTCTGACCTCAAAGTCAAATCCTGTTGTGTTGATATAGAGGTGCTGAGGCGATGGTTGTAATACTGGAGCTTCCAGTGAGAAATGCATGTGGGGAAAAAGAAGCCACTCATCCAGAGGACAGGTGGGATGCTATTATAGATCCATTCCTGCAGGACATTGATCCTCTGGAGCAGGACTGACACTCAGAGATGGGCTGGGCCTGGAAGGAGAGAGATATGGAGCCAGTTGAGGAATTTTGCATTCTTAGAAAGCAGAGTCTTGATTTATTAGAGCAGAAGAGAAATGTCATAAAAAGTTCATCTGATATGTTGTGCACAGAAATCACTCCCAAATGCCAAACGTCCAAGAGCCATCCCTCACTGCACAGACTAAAACATGGATGAATGCCAGGATGTTAGTTTGGTTCGAGGTATGTGCATGTTGAGTTAGTTAGTGTGTGTGTGCGTGTGTTGAGTTAGTGTGTATTTCTATTTAAAATTAGCCGGGCTGTGCTATCATTCATACAGCATAGCTAAATATAGAAATACACAAACATATGAGTAGGTAACAGTTAAAATATCATAGGGGCATGTTTTCATTTAAATATCTATTCATGATGACTCTTTGCAACTAATCACAAATCAGTAGTTTAGAGGCTGAGACATGCATTCGACCAGTGGTTTCTGGTGTTGATAAGAAAGGTCAGAGGGGTGATAACTGGTATGTGTCTGTGTGCCTTGCCTTAACTTTCCACATATCAAGCACAATGTTGCTCAACAGGCCGCTGGCCATAAGATCCACCCGAGGTGACGTCACCACTAAATCCCTCAGAGTCTTGACAACATCACTAAGACCGAGAGACAAAACACACAAGGACCAGGTACTGATGGACTTTTAATTTTAAATGAACTAATCTCAGATGATGAGGGATATTCAAATTTAAAAACATGCGCATCACTAGTGTTTATTCTTGTTATCAAGATGTGCAAAAGCAAAAAAGCCAACGATTATCATGAAAAAGAAGTCTGTGGTTAATTTCTAGGTAAAATGAATCTCTGCAGCCCAAAGAAAAAAAATTACACAAAACTTGATCAAAATAGTTTTATTACTCCACATTAATGGAAAGCATGTGACTGAACAGTGAGTTACTGTACAGCTCTATACAACATATCACAGCTGTGGAGTCGACAAACAGATGCAGACAAAGGTTAAGTCTAATGCTCCACTCTTATCATGATCTTTTAAATGCTCTCTATTCCCCAGTATCTAACCTTGATATCCAGATTTGTGTTTATCTGCAGGGAGACTCCAGACGAAGAGTAGACACGGTCATCAATAAGAGCAGTGGGACAACAGAAATCCTCCAGCACACTGAGCAGACATCGTCCTTCCCAATCATCTGTCACACAGTCGCCATAATTTATCTCCCCCGCAGGGTATTTTAGCACCTGAGCAGGTGGGGGACAGAAAGAGGAGACAGACAGATGAACACAAACACACTGTCTGACTGAGAAAAACACTCATTGTTTGTCATTAAAGGGCCTGTTTCCCTCTAAGCTTAAATCTTAAGCATCCGTAATGGCAAGAAACTCTTCACAGTAGAATAGCAAAGGGACATGAGTAATGCAGGACAGGTTATGGGGACTAAGAAGACATGAGCAGACTGATAAAAGAGCCACAAAATGGAAGGAACAGCAGGAGAGAAAGAGACAAAACAAAGAGAAAATAAGGTCACGAATAATGGCTTTGAAACAACTGCTCTCAAGAGGCACTTTAACACAGACAGAAGCCTTCTCTCCCACACCTTGTATGGGACGTGCTGGTGTTCATCCAGGAACATTTTGAAGTTGGCTAATATTAAGGTCTCCATCTGTGAATTTGCAGAGAATGCTGAAGCTCAAAGGGCCAAACTCCCTTCGCTCCAAACCATTTACAGGGTACAGACAGAGGTCAGCCAATACTGTATGTTTAAGGGCAGATGTAACACCGGTGTACTGAAGCAGGAAAAAGCCTCGAAAAAAGCACGTTGTGTGGCGCCGCCGACAGTCCAGACAGTTTGGTCAGACTCAGAGGAGACAGTCAGCACGTGAGTGACGCAACACATTTTAATCACAATAAGCCCTTTTGTCCCTGACCATCTCCAGTTGAAAAGACCATAACAACGCAGGCAGTTCAGCTGTAGAAAGCTCCACTTCTGTGATATAGGACGCAGTTCATTTTACCTTTATTTAAACAGGCATGCCTTTATATCAAACCAAATGATGTAGCCTGACTGGACGACTGGTGAAGGGGAATCAGCCACTACTGCAGCTGATACTTATAGTTTATAAAACATCCTATTGGCATTAAGCCAGTCAAGTACAGATCGGACATGATGTATCTAGTCAAAAGTAGACGTTTTAAAATGAAAGTGATGGCAGTTTTTCACATCAAAAGGAAATGATACTAAAGTAAATACAAAGAGGAACCAGCTGGGTGGCTAAGAGAGGCCTCGGTGGAAGAGAGAATAAAATCATTAGTTAGCCTCAGGCAGGTTTTCTGTAGTTGACTAATATCACAAACAGTAAAACTCAACTCTAACAAAGCTCTGTTTCAGTGTTTACAGTAGTTTGTCTATACTCTTTTGTGCATGCCGATGTTCTGACCTTTACTCTGTTGATGTTTTCAATGAGTCTCTCCAATGCAGGTGTCCAGCTAGGAGCCAGGTGACAGATCTGGAATCCCACTCGCTCTTTCCATGGAAGAAAGCATCATGGTCTCAGCCCAGAGGCCCTGATCACACAAACAACAGCACAAGTATGGACAGATGTAGTGACAACAGTTGTGCCAAAAACAGCAAGCTTAACACGAAGCTGTCATTCAAGAGACAACATTTACATTTCCCACAAGTCTGGCGCTCAATTGAAAGTAAACAGACTTTGAAGACAGGGTAATGCAACAGCCCGGGGTTAGCCACAGTTATAACTCACATAATTGCAGCTAATGTGATAAACACATGCTGATATCAACTGAACAGCCACAGGGAAAATATTCTACAGGGAAAAGTTCGGCTGGTCACCAGGTTTTAGGTTTGTGTAAGATGAGTCTGAGTGTATCTTAAAACCTTTACATGGTGTTTATGATTGTTTTGTGAGCTCAATTCCAGTGTCCTGGAATCTAGCATCTGTTTAAGCAGTATCATACGTTGTCCAGGCCAGAAATAGAGGAAACAATTAGCACTGAGGTGGCCATTCTTAACAAGACAAATGAGAATGGCCTCGTTCTGTGAGAAAATGATTTCAACACTGTCCCCAGGGTCAGAGAAGGTGTAAAAGGACAGAAAATTCCCAGAAATCCCTGTGGCCCTGACCTCAGCGAGATGGCACTCATGGTCTGAGAGAACCGTGTGACGTCAGGAAGCCTGCAGAGGTCGGCAGCAGGGTCAGTGCCAAAGGGCAGGACAAAAATGAGAGCAACATGTACAGGTCTGACATCTGTGGAAAGATGGAGAGAGGAGGACAGATAAGCTTTAATAACTGCCACCACAATAATCAAACCATTTATTTATCGTATTATCTGTACTCTAAACATTAATGAATGTTTGCACTGCTGCAGAACAAATGAAGCATTTATTACTGTGTTAATACTGCCACACTAAGAGACCAGAAGTAGGACAGGGTGTCTCCCTGAAGTGCAAACATGTAGACATGCACACTTCATTAGATGTAAACAGCTTCAACACGTGAGGTCAGTCTTTTGAAATCCTCCAGATGTTGGTTAAACTCTGCCAGTTTGCTGAAGCTGTCCAGAGCACTGAGGCCCAGGATGTCCTGCCAGGGCTGGCCATCTCCTGGACATCCATCCGTCCATCCATCCGTCCATCCATCCATCCATCCATCCATCCATCCATCCATCCATCCATCCATCCATCCAGGTATAGCAGGTAGCACCCCTCAGCCTGACACAGATTTAATAAATGAAGCTTGGATTAACTCAATTTGTGTATTTATGAGTCTCAGGGGAAGATTAAACAAAAAAACAAACACTATAAAAAATGTAAACTGTGTTCTCATTCATGGAAGTTTATGTGAGAAGGAGGGTGGACATGGGTTTGTTCCTCTCACACAAACTGCAGCACACAGCGTTGCACAGGCTGAAGGTGAATGATTCATTGATGTTGGCAGCTCTTCTCTCCACTGTGTCTGTGAGAAACATGTCGAGAGAAAGTCAGCGGTAGGAAAACATTTTTTAATATATCTGCCGTCACTGCCATAAACCAGTTCTCGGGAGTCTGTCCACCGAAGAGGAATAATTCTCAGTATAGTCTACCATAGTTTCTCAGAGCTGGATTTCCTGCAAGGATGCCAGCTTTGAAGATCCTAAGGAACCTATCCAGGAAAATCTGGTACTTTGGGTCAACAATAAACAGGTCCAATTCGCAGAAGAACAAGATCTGAGTGTGCACAGCCACCTGCACATATATGATGAGTAATGCAGAATACATATTCACACCCACACTCTCACTGACTTCGAGCCCACTCACAGTGCAAAGGCCCAGGTATGCTCTGTGTCCTGCAGATGGTCGATGCAGCGTCACTTCCCACATCGTGAACCTTGTAATCCAGATGTTGCACTGTTTCCTTCCAGCACAGTTTTCCATCTGTCAGTTGCCTATAACCTGGACAAAATCAGTGCATCATCATCAACATTAAAGCAGGTCAATTGGAGATCAACACTGAGACAGTAACCCTGCAGTTACAGTAGATTTGTAAACATATATATCACATATTATATTTCTATGTATTACTCATATAATACCTATAGTATATATTTATGTTATATTCATCATGCATTCATAATTGTTGATATATTCTCAACTATGGTATCTACTTGCATTATGGGCTTTGTACATGCATTATATTTAAGCACACTAATTCAAATATAAGGATTTGAAACTTTGTTTTAACTCTTTGTGTATTTTTACTTATATACTGTTCCTAAACACGTTTCTTTTCTGTTCCTTGATCTGCTTGATGCTCAATTTGAACCCGGGGAAGTTTTAATCTTATCTTATCTTATCCCTCCTCCTGACCTTGTCTGTTGGGACATGACAGGCCTCAGACAGTTGATACTTGTCCTGCTCCTCATTCTTAGATGGACAGTCCTGGTACTTGGCCTGTGAAGTGGGACTGTGGGATCACCACCCTCACCCACCATCGTCACTCTGGGCCCACCTCAGTAACCAGCTTCACCTCCTGGGGCAGTCGCTGCATTTGGTCCCAATTCAACAGGAATCATTAACATTCATGTCATATGATGTATATTACACTGTATTTCTGAGGACGATCCAAAAATCCCTGACCTTATAGTGACATCATTCTTACTGAGTGACTTGAGGATGATGATGGCAGCATCCAGGGCTGGAAGAGCCTGTGCTGACTCTCAGGTCTCCTCTGCAGCACTGTCTCTCTCTGTCAATATAAAATACAGAGGACACTCAAGTTTGCAATTCTGAAAAAAGATACAAGCTTTTTGTGTTTCTTTGAAATCTATTAATATTTCCTTACTTTGATGGTTGCCATGGTGAGATCAGTTTTCCAAGCAGCGTCCTTTATCAAAGAGACCTTCTCCTCTCCAGTGTATACTCACATCCTTGGGTGTGCTAATGCGCTTCACAGCCACAGTATAGTTATATTAAAATGCAAATTCATGTGTTCACAAATTACACATTCATTAAGTTTATTAAACATCAATATCAATTTCAGATGAGTAGCCAGGTCTTGTTTCTTTTGTCCAATGAGATCTGGGAAGATTTAAAAACTCCCACCTAGCTCGTCATCGGTGAGACACCGTGTGAAAGCTCGGCCTGGTGCTGTTCACACCTGGCTTCCATCTGGTGGATCTTTACACACATAATTGTCTGGAGAAGGGAATCAATGAGAGAGACATTGTGCTAAGTGAAAAGTTATTTCTGTATTTAAGACTTTTTAACAGGCAGTGAGAGGTGAGAAGTGATAACACAAAAGCTTGAAATACACTTTAAAATCTAATTTTTTTTAAGCCTTTAAGATAATGATGTTTTATCAGCTTCATTTTTTTACAGGCTTTGACAACAACGTCAACATTTTGCTCTGTAAATGCTTCCTGTTTGTTTTTTATAATTTGCATTCCTTACTTGCCTCTTTCCACTCTTTCCCTGACTGGTTCCTCATATTTCCATCTCAGAGAAAACAAAGCCTCAGTTAGAAACTCTTTTTTTTTTTTTTTTTGCTTAGTCATACAATGTAAACTATTATTATTGTAATCATGGTGAAACATAGTAAAACAGTGTATAATAATTATTACAAAGAGAAACTGCACCTCGTTGTTCTCATCTTTCTTCTTCCTGTACCAGCCTCTGAGGTGCAGCTACTGCTGCAGCAGTTCAACAGGAGGCCGAGTGCTGTTGGCTCCAAACACTGGTGCATTTCAGTCATCAGTGGAGTCATTAAAACTCTGATCTACTGTAGGCACATATACACCATTTCAGCCTGACACACAGGTACATACATCATTCAAAAAGTTAGTCACAAATATATGGAATATATTGCTGTATTGTGAGTAATGTGTACTTGTGTGGACAATTATTTATTGTGATAGAGGAGGTAGATGTTTACTTTACTGTTGATGTAATCTTGAGTCTGGTTGGCTGAGGCAGGTGAGGCTCATTGTCTAACATGGTCAGAGTCTCTCCTATGCCAGGTGAGCACGTAAATGTTAAGTATTAATTTTTGGATAGTGAATAAGTGTTTCGATATAAAATGTTCTCAGTTCAGACTGATTTTACATTTTACATTTTTTATATCAAACAAAATGTGTAAAGAACAATCACATTACTCCCTGGTTTCTGATTAGTTAAAAGCATATCCATCAGGAGAGATGGATGAACTGTGTCAGCAGTGGGAATGATGACGTCAGCATAATTTGCCTCTGGGGTGATTACATCGCTCTTTGCATATTTCATCCAGCTGCCTCACTGAGCCAAGAGTACAGGCAAAACAATGAATGGATCAATAGAAAAAAAGGATCTGATAATGTTAGCTGGTGTCCATAAATGATGTCTATTTACTTTTCTCTCCTCATCTTTATCATCGTCTTTCGAGTTACTACCCCTTGCATCATCAAACCTGTAGTCATAGGCCAGGCCCTCCTCCGGAAAACATGATGTAATCTGAAGGGCAAATATATCTATGCTGATTAAAATGTACCTCTGTACAGATATAAACCAGCATTTGATACTTATTTCATCTGAAATAACTTGTTGTTGTTGTTGTTGTTGTTGGAATGCTAATGCAGAGATTGTGATCTGACCTTCTCTTCTATGATGTTCTTGAGCCTGATAGCGTCTCCTATGGCTCCTACACTCTGCACCAGAGAGGACAAAGAACCAGGGCTCAGAGATACAAAGAATAGGACACTGCATATTTGATAGACTACAGAATAGAGTTAGGAGCACTGGCCTGCCAGACACTCCTCCAGCACACCCTGCAAACACCAGAAGAGGGCAGCAGCAAAACACAAGACACTGCACGATCATGTTATGTCTGTGCTTGTGTGTGTATGTGTGTTTGTACTTCAGTCACTCTGAGCTTCCTTTGCCAGGTGTTGATGTGGCTTTCTTGAAGGGACAGGAACAGATGCTCTGTGTCTTTACAATGCTGTCATACAGCAACTAGGGTGCTTCATCTGGGCTCCTCAGGATGTAGCTGCCTGTCTCCTTGTAAGGCACCACTTTCACTCCATCTTTTCCGGCACCTGGGGGACAAGGTGTGAAACAAAGGCAGCAGCCACCAGTTAACAAAACAGAGACATACTGAACTGAAAAAAGTCACTCTATGTCACCAGAACAAAAAAACAAAAACCCAAACTACATATTTAAATACCTGTAAGTAGTGTGGCTAAAGCTGGTACCCACTAGTATCAAAGTATTAGCTGTATTACTAGTAGCTAGCTGTAGTACTAGTATTAACTGTGCTGGAGAAACTGAGGAAACAACATTTAGAAGGACACAATCTTCTAAGGAACCAGGTTATTTCTTGCAAAGCTGGAAATATAAAATACATATAAAAGTTGATATGCTATAGGTGAGGAAGAAGAGTAAGGAAGCAAAGCAGGATGAAAGTTGTGAGTCTGTAAATGTAGAAACTAACCATTTTCTTTTTTGTCAGTATAGTGCTTTATGAGTATCGACTTAAATCAACAGACTCCCGACCCCTAAATCCTCTTGTCCAGCTAATATGAACACCTGGAAAACAGAAAGCAGAAAGTTTAATATCAACCCATGTCTCAGATATGATATGAACATCTGGGACAGTGATTCTCAAAGCTGTGAGTAAATGTTTA
This sequence comes from Selene dorsalis, assembly GCA_900303245.1. Taxonomy (NCBI): domain Eukaryota; kingdom Metazoa; phylum Chordata; class Actinopteri; order Carangiformes; family Carangidae; genus Selene; species Selene dorsalis. The sequence continues at coordinate 2,841 of OMNW01003914.1, read as the reverse complement.
GGTATCCACCACAGAAATGTCACATGACATCGCTCTCCACAGGTAAGCACCATAACACTCATATCCCATGCTGTTCCTGGTGAAGATGGTGACGCTAATGGCAGTAATGATAATCTAATGGAATTTGATTGGAATGCAGCTTCCTGCGCTAGAACCTGCGATCTCTTTCTTTAACACTCATGACAGCTCAAATGTGTCCATAAGGGGGAGAAACCCCACTGACCTGTGCGATCCCTACACTCCTGGGTCACAAGGGCATCATAACCTCGTCTGTTTCCCATGGTAGATCAGAGGCATCATGCACTCCAGCCCCTGCTCCTGCCCCCGGCCTCTTCAGTTGAAACCCATCAGAGCAGCCTGAGATTGGGTAGCCAAGCACAAAAGAATAGTCTCATGTGTCTGAAGCCTCACGTGTCACTTGTAAAGGACACGCAGCCACGCTGTTAGGGATGAATTAGGGGTCGAAAGGGGAGCGGAGAGTAAGTGAGGTGTAAGCTGTATGAAAATCAGATCTGAGTGCACAGGACTTCTTGTGCTTTGGGACCATGAGTACAAGAGAGTCAGAGGTCACCTACTGTATTCAGCTCTGTGACAAAGTGCTTTAGAGTGAAGCCAAGGGGCAAAGGCCAAATACACAGAGTGACTTGATATGGATGTT
>OMNW01003913.1:2301-13057 GCA_900303245.1 Selene dorsalis | reverse complement strand
TCAATCAGTCACAATTATTATCATTTCTATCTCACCTTAACCTATCATCACTAATCAGATTAGATTTTATGGGAGACAATCCATGGACACATCTGTGTCTCTTTAAAGGACCATCATGACTTAATGTATTAAAAATGTGGTAATTTATAATGATGTTGAAATTATTAAGTTTAAATAAGAGACTTTTCCAGAAAAACCTTCACTCAGTTGTGTAATAAAAACAGTTTCCAGGGAGGGGAAATGTGTCTGGCTGATTTGGGGTTATGTATGACATCAAATAAGGTTTGGATTTTATGTGAAATGGCCTGGATGAGCGTGACCAGCCATGGGAACTATCTTTGGCCTCCAGGGACTGAAAAAAGACAGGAAGCCCTGAAGAGCCACTGCAGGCTATCTCCTCCTCCTCCTCCTTCACCTCCTCCTCATCCTCCACGCCACTTGGCCTTTGTCTTTGGCATATGTGTGTGCGTGACTCTGCGTGCACAGCACTCTGACTGAGTGTGTGTGGATGTGTGTGTGTGTGAGTTTGCATCTGCATCCTGTCCTTGTTGCCTGTCCCTGGCTGCACCATTGGAGGCAGCTGATGCTATCTCAGGGCAGTATTGTGGCAGCCCCTGCTGCGAATTATCAAAGGCAGCTGTTTGGAAAATACCAGAGATGCCTAATAGGAAGCACTGATGGCCTGGATTCACTCTCTACCCAGCAAGCCCCCCCATGTCTGAGATGAAACGCAGCAGATCAATTATTGTAAGCGGCATACAGACTCTGTGCATGTCATATTGTCCTTGTACAATTGTGCAATTTATATCTATATCACAGCGAACAAATACTGAACATTTATTCTACTTAAGGGTGACTCATGTTCTTCTCTCTTCTCTTTTGTCTGAATGTATTTTTGGCACAATTACTGCTAATAATTCCTGAAAAATTAGGAGGAAAAGACCTATTATTTCTATTATTTGGATTGCGCACCGAAGCTTATGGGGTTTGATTGTGTTTTGTTTGAACAAGTGAGTTAATGAATGCCAATCGCTGGATGCTGGTAGTTCTCGACGCATATCTGCTGATCTGGGGGTCCCAGCAGATCTTGGCTAAACACTGGGTGAGGCAAAAAACAAATCTGTCTGTCAGTACGGGGTTAGGAGTCCTAATTAGGGGTCCTGACTCTCTGTCCGTGGCTCCAAGTCAAGCGTCAGTTCTCCCTGATTGGTACAAATCTCGTTTTTCTAAGCCTCAAAGGTTCGCGGACAGGGTCAGCGGCTCGCCATCCTGGTGATTTGCTTGTACCTTTAAAAGGCCATTGATTACGTAATTACAAAAGGGAAAATGTTGCACCAGGGTGGACAAGAGGAGGGGGGGGGGCAGTGGGAACTTTGTGCATGACAGAGAGGGCGGTTTACTGACAGGAGTCAGAGTTAGTTAGGAAGTATAGTACCTACATACAGTAGTTCACATTCCCAGTGTTAGTGTTTCCCTTCCCTGCTTTGTTGTAGGTTTGAAATGAGCTACAGGTTTTTGGTTTATGTTGTGTTGATGCCATTAATATTAATCCTGCACATGTGAAATACAGAGACGAATGGCGGTGAAAGCAATAGCATCCAACTTTGCTCTGCCAATACTGATTTTTAATGCGTTTTAATTTTACAGGCCTTTGCTATTCATTCATTCATTCATTCATGCCTGCAGGACGAGTACTGTGTTTGTTGAACTGAAAAACTATAAGTTGTGCAACTTGTTGGAGAAACAGCTCCCTAGCTTCACACCACCCTTTTGGGCGTACCATTGAAATACTATTAGTTCCCTGATGTCTACTGAAACAACATCAAAAGGCCTGGACAAGCGTTCACACAAGCTTCTCATCACACACATCATTTCTCCTTTACCACTGACTCACAATGGAAAGAGATGATTTCTGCTTCTGGGAACCACCGCCTGGTCATTTCTACACAACAACATCATCACCTTTCCTGTAACAGAGACAACCTGGTGAGATAAGAGTGGCAACTTGTTTTTGGGAAGCCGGACTGCGGTGGTGGTATCAGAGTATCTTGTATGTGTTTGGTTTACTTCATAGAAATGTGTCAACATAGAATAACACTGTTTTTGACTTTAGAGGTAGAAAACACTGTGACGCATTCAGAAAAGGCAGCTGCTCTGCATGTCTCTCCCCCTCTGTCTGTGTAAGTTATGGATGGCCTGGTCTACGACCGCTCACTGGGAGCAGAGGCCACATGCACAAAAGCAAAATAAACTGCAGGGGAAGGAAGTAGTCAACATTAACAAGGATCCAATAAGAAGATTAAATGTAAAACACTGGCCCTGGTAATTGATGTGTTCCTAACTGTGTGTATATGTGTGCTTGAGCCTGTATAGGTGTGTGCCTGTACGAGTGTGTGTTGTAAATATAGGCTAGTGTGTGTGTGTGGACATAATTGCTCCCAGATCTGCAGCATAACTCTATAGGTTGATTAGCAAATGTCTCTACTGTAAATAGTTGCCACTAATCATGCAACACCATGGCTATTTGCATATAAGGGGAGCAGCAGACATGAACACAAGACGGATTTGTTTTTGTTTTTTTAATGGCTTTTTTTTTTTTTCCATGCTGCACACGTAATTCACAAAGTGACCGTCTTCCCATACTTATCATGTTTAACCTGGAAATTACGAGGCTATCAGCACACCAAGTCTGGTCATTATGTTCATATTGTTATTTTAGACTTAGCATAATGGAAAGGAAAGATTAGAGCAAATCTTGATTGTTCATTTCCTTGTCCACCCACCAACCACTACAACTGTTTCTCCCAACACCGCTGTAAGTCATAATGAAGAGCAACATAACTTACAGTAAAATGCGCTACCATAAAAAAACGACTAATGAAACACTGATAGTCTAATAGAGTCGTCTAAAAATGAATCCAAATTTAAGTTAATAATCATCCATGTATCTGCACCAAAAAACATGACTAATGGTTTAATCTCTTCTTTATGTGTTCAACACTGCTCTGTATAAAAATAAAGAAACACACATCTTAACTGAGATTACTACTTAGAAAATGACAGCATTTTCCTAAGGTAAATGTTTTCGGTTCTGCTATGCGAATAAACAGCAACACTTTGGTTCCAGCCCCTTAAAATGAGTTCTTGAGAAAAACAGTCGAGGGCAAAAATGGCGCTGACAGAAGAGCTTCCAACTGTACAGATATTAATCATAGCGAAGACGTACATGGAGTGTTGAATGGAGTTTTTTTTGTTTTTTTTTAAAAAGCTGCACTAGTGTTATTTCTGCAACCCAGTCACCTTGAAATTATCTTTATATGTTACTAAATCAACAGGCCGCGCCAATTTAAACAGTATACTGTAGGTCCAATGCTTTAGATTTCACCCACAGGAGTGAACAAGCTTAAGGAGTACCAGACTATCATCGTCAAAGTAACAAAAATATGACGCTTAGGAGCGTATCCAGCGGCAGCAGTTGCAGACCTTTGTCCTCATGGTTGCAGTAAGTATGAGGTTAAGGTTGTGGGATGGCTACAGAGAAACTAAGAGCAGTCTGTCATGTGAAAGTCCACTGTTGTGTCAAATCCATCCATCCACTCCATATACTGCTCTATGTACAATGTCACCTCACTTCTCCCTTCACTCCCGTCATCATTACTTCAGCCTCTGGAGGTCACGTCACAAAAAAAAAAAAAAAAAGAGTCGTTAAAAGCCGCACAGATGCCTCATGAGGTCAGTTTGTACTGGAGGACGTTCTTACTGTGGTCCTGGGAGCTCAACGCACTGCAACTTAAGAAAACACATGCAAAAAAAAGAAAAGGAGAAAAAAAAACACCACAATCAAAGCGTTTCCAGTGAACACAGGTGTGGGGTTAGAGGTGGGGGGTGATCAGGAAGGTGGTGTAATCCTAACTTTTTGAGGTCGACCCGTTGGCCTTTGTGCCATATCATCCTCTCTCTCTTTCTCTGTCTGTTGTGATTGAAGTGATTGTGTATTTGCATTGTGAAGGTGCAGTGTGCTGAGCTCTCAGTGAAATGGCTCTTTAATATTACACTTACATTTTTAACCATTACATCATTCTTCACCTTCTCTGGTTTTTACCTGTTACATAATCATATTAGCGCAGGGAACCGGATCCATTTACATGTTCAACAGCTGGGTTGCTGGTAACCGACTGACTGTTCAGTCCTCACAGTATCCATCCTGGTTTTATTAATTGCACTGGAAAACTGTTATCATTATTTTTGCTTTGTGCTTTTATTGTGGAAATGATCATAATTTTATATGGCTTTTGTGACAAAAATGTGGCATTTGTTGATGAGATACTAATTCCATTTTGCACCACAGCAGCTGTCTGTGACTTTTTAAAACTCAGTTTTTGCAAAGTGTGAGCTCTGGTCTAAAATCAAATGCAAGAAATTCACTGTTCCACTAAGTAATCATTATCGCAAGGTTAATATTTTTCTTCCTTTATGGCTGTTTATTCTCTAACATGGTCGTCAGAACATGACTGACCAAAAAACATATGAATTAACAGTGTTATATATATCAGCAAACATCCGGTATCACTTAGAATAGAATAGAATAGAAACTTTATTTGTCTGACCCAAAAAGTGACAGAAATTTGTCTTTGACAGAGCTCAGCATCACTTTTACACACATACACACACACAAGACATTAAAAACGTTACATTATCCACAATATCATAAAGAAATCAAGAGTAAAGCCTTCTCCTCCTCTATATACCGTAACTCACACCTCGATATGAGTGTTCGAGCTTTATAGAGACCAGATTGCTGTAAGTCTCCTGCGTGTGTGGGTAGTAAGCGTTACTGCAGGATCGGCGCTGACTTTAGGCAGACTCTGTATCGCTTCATGTTTCCAGACTGCAAATGTGCATTTCACTGTACGGTAAGAGTCGCTTTTGTTAACATTAATTACATAAAATACAATAGCACTTGACATTCAAACAACTGCTGTCACGTTAATCCATTAGGGCTCATCGGTTTGTCTCAAAAATAGCCACCGAAAAACTTAAAGCGCTTCTGTTTCTGCAAATTACAAACAAATTGTCTCTCCTCCAATGTAAACAAAATGCTTTTCAGTTCTCATAAACGGCGAGATAGCATGCTATACCATTGCTTTTTACATGCTGCCACTTTCAATGCTGTGTTAGGGTGACAGAAGCCCAAGGCAAAGTTAGAAAACACTAAATATACGCCATTGTAGTTAATAGATTGAACGAAATCCAAGACACTCGGAGATTATCTATTGAGACGCTGTCAAACAGGGACAATGCATGCCATCGCGGTTCCCATACACTCTGCATTACTGTAAACCCATACACCTTGTTGTGGAGGGAAAAAAAAAAGAGAAACACAGGGAAACGAGGATAAAAATAAATATAGGATAAAGATAACCTCAGGGCAAGGCGACTGGATTTAAGCAAACGATTATTCTTCCTATGCCATATGTTCCCTGTATACTGTAGATCCTAAATCCCATGTCCAAAGTACGATTCAGAGTGTAAGGGTATGGATAGTGTCGGAATGTTAATGGTTTTCCGATAATTACCGCTATCTGTGCACTGTAATCCATCATTCACAACAGTTATAAACAAAAAATGTACATCTGTTTATTTTCCCTTTGACAGGCGCAGCAGGCTCTGTGCAAAGGTTGATACTGTCGTAAAGTTTACCCACTTTTTCTAAATAAAACCAAGGTAATCTCCGCTTTGAACCGTGACTGGCGTCGCAGGATACCGCATCAGAGGGTGGAGCGTGGCGGAGACAGCATAGCAATTTCATAAGAGGGAGATGGCTGCAAAAAAAAAAAAAAGTATCGGAAATAGTGGTGCAATTGGCGGAAACATGAGTAAACATCGCCTCCGCCCATTCCAACAACTGGATTTATTCTTCCGCTGAGAGGTGGTTCAAATCCTGCTGGTGGTCCGACTTAATTTCATACTTTCAGTTATACTGAAGGAAGACTTTGCACAACTAAAACTCACAATATAAGTGACACTATTTTTTTTAACATTCATTTTGAGCTCATATTTTCTCAGCTGTATCTAACTATCAATGGCCACTCCAAGAAAAACTGGAGCTGACACAGTCATTTTAAAACCCCAACCCAAACAATGGCTCCTCTGCTGCTGTAGTTGGCAAGCCTGACATGTTTAACCTTTTGCACAGGGTTTGGCCATCTTTGCTTTCAAATCAGCCACACGATGTCATCCTCCCCAGTAATGAAAACAGGGAAATCAATTGATGAATGAAAGATTAGTCTACAGACAGAAAGTTAATTAGAGGCGTTAGGCCAGAAAAAGAGCGAGCCCAGATGGATGGATCCAAACATATTACATTTGACATGTCAAGCAGCATAATTGCAATAATGACTTTTTATTGATGTTTGGGACATCTGTTTATTTGTAAGAAGACATGTGACTGTGTCAGTGTGTGTGTGTGTGTGTGTGTGTGATATATTTGAGCATCATGCATTCATAAAATGGTATTTCTTTGTTTTTCTTTTTCTTTTTTTTGTAATTAAAATAACTTTCCAAAGTATTGGGATTACACCTTCTTGCCATGATTGTCCCTTTGATGATGATGCCAGCAGAGACATTCAAATTGAAAGCCTCTTATGCTAATGGCAACATTTGGGATTGCGGCTCACAGTTGGGGGTTACGTTGTGTAAACGTGTTGTGTGTATGTGTTGGGGAGGATGATGTCGAATGCACGCTCCTTCATTTATTGTGTGATATCCAAGAAAAGCAACGTGTAATGTACATGATGCAATTACATGGACACATTCAACAAATAAGTATGTTCTGCAGCACACGCTTGTACATATGCATTGTACCACACGCATTAACATCTCCTCTCGCATGCACACGGTAAACACTTTATACATTAGTGTTGATTATCACACCCACACACTGAATGACTGACTTCATGCATTCCATTCAAAGTGTATGATTAACTGTATTATGGCTGATCTGCAACACAGGCCTCCTTAGCATGAGTAATTGATTTGTGAGAATTATGGTTGTACACTGTCTTTTGCCTATTCATTAATCAAACAGACATTGTTTGACTAAAACAATGTAGTGAGTAATGATATTGATGAAGTCTCGTCTGCACACAGTTGTCTGGGGAAATGGAAATATAAAGCTTAACAGAGCAGATGTCTCATAATGCCGGAATTAAGTGATTAGAATAATCGCCTTTGTGCAAATAATCTCAAACAGCAACATCCGCTCTGCCACAGCTGATTGTGCATTCTTGTGATGCTGAGAAAAGGCAGGCACATGCCTGTTTTATCGTTGCTTCAGCTAATTTCCCATAATCCACTCTGATAAGGCTCCATGGTCCTCGTCTACCTATGCTGCACAGTGATGTGATGCACATTAGTCAATTAATAGTGTGTTAAATGACAAGGTTCCAGTCAATTGAGTTCCTCTTGGGAACAGAGTTGCCATTGTCCTACGATTGAAAACAAAGAGAGACGGAGACAAAAACAGAGATGCTGGGAAACGCTTTGCTACATTTAGATATCACTGCACAGATATGATGTATGTCAGCTCCCAGGTAATTTACGCTTACTTCTTTTAACGTCTGATGTATCCTGGTTTATATGCTCTCCCATCTCCTGCTAATTATGTTCCAGAGCTCCTTCGACCAACATTATTAATATCTAACCATTCAATTCCGCGCGAGTAACCTTTAATATGCTAGCACCTGTGAGTAAGTATGTATAACACATCTTATATTCACATATCCCATCCCCCAATCTCATCCACTGCAGCCAAAAGGGTTCCGACCCACACATCAAATGGAAATCTTTAGTGCCACACATTCTCACCAGAGAAAAGAGGGGGAAAATGGCCCCCTATTATGCGACCCTCAGTCGAGACCTTACCTCCTGACAAGGGTATTAAAATGAAATAAATCAGCCATTAAGAAATGGGCGCTGGCAATTGAAACCTTATTAATGCGGCAAGCAGAGAGAGGTAGTCCCAGCGTGATGTGACAATGGAGCACCACAGTGCACCCCCCCCTCTTTAATAATTGCATTTCGGCCAGTCTGCTTTTTTTAACCCTTCCCCAGACTGGCTGCAGTTGACAGGTGGACACACATGTGTGAAGTGACTATTAGAAAGCATTTTGAGTGTTAAAGTCTTTAAAAATAGGAACAAAATGCACATCCATGTCACTGCTTTTCCTGTTTAATATCATTTCAAGCAGCCGTTAATAGTGAGGGTCAGTCCCTCAGTCAGCCATCAATACCACTGTCCACGTGTTGTCGGCGGCCAGGCCCCATCAATGTTCTATAGGTTCTTTTCCCATTACCTTGGCTGTTAGACTAGACACTGGGTGATGGATCATGGCCCTGTCTGGACCTCATTTGGGTGATGTATCACTAGTGTTCCCTGTGAAGTGTGTAGGTGATTATACACGGACACAAAGACAAACACAAACACTCATACAGGGTGAAAGACGACAAATCGGTCCCCAGCAATTTGAGGTTCCCACTTATGGTGTCCTTGATATGAGCAAATGCATCACTATCACCATCACTGTAGCAAAGTGCAGCCCTGGTAATGTTAAATAGACAAAATGCACAAAGACAACAGGCACGACAAATCCTTAAACCTGCACAATTTAGTCAATAAAACCAAAGTTTTAAAGAAATTCTAAATATATAAAACTACATGTAACATGACTCAGATTCACAGCTCTTAATTGTGTTATTTCCTTGCTCACCTTGGCAGAATGTGCTGTAGCAAAATAAATGAAGGCAACCAGGAGAGGTGTTAGTGCTTATTTGAAATTTCATCAGGAGTACTCCTTCACCTGTCACTGGTTATTGATATATTCATTAGAAGGACCTATTCTCTTTCTCTGGTATCAGTTTCTCTTGACAGTGGCACTGTTGACAACATCAGTCAATGAATCACTTTACAATTATGATTGTTGATGGCCCATGACACAAACTTGGAGGGTATGTCATTATATGAACATTAAAGTGATACACAGGGATGCTGGGGTGGAGGACCAGGGTGCTGCAACCCTCCCCCCGCCCCACTGATGCCTTCATTTAAAACAAGGCCCTGTCTTGTATGCCTTTATCCCTCACAATGATGTTATTACTTTTTCATGTTATTTTAATGTTACAACTTAACGTCGTTCCTTTTTTCAATGGACACGCCGAAGCACTTGATCAGACAACATCTGTGGCATTTCACTGATTCGCCTCATAATAAGACGTCGACTTTACTCACTGTGTAATCCCTCTATTAAAACCCAAGGTGTTAAAAGGCTCATTTTGATTCAGTACAGTTTGTATTATTATCACATTTATTTAGTCGACTATTGAACTGTCTCACCAGCTGTGTTCAGTTATTGGTCACATTGCAGTTCAGGTCTTCTTTTTGAGGGGTTACATGAAAAAATAGTCAGTATTGTTAACGCAATTAAGAAAAATCTTAACAAAATATTGATATCCACTTCTGGTATTTAGGAAATAACAAGTAGAATGATGGGAAATAACACTTTCTGTTCTTACTGCAATTAATCAAATTAATTATGTACATTTTTATAATGTTAGATAATCTTCGCAATGGAAATTTTGAAAGCTGTAGAAACAACATCATTATCCCTGTCACTGAGCACTTTGGACATTTGCAAGTGCTTGGCTAATGTTGATTTAGCACCTCCTAAGTACTACACACCATAATATCAGATTATACCCACCATGCACTGTAAGTTTACACATAAAACATTAAAAAAAACTACCTGTGATGTTTATCTTAGTACTCAGGGGTTACCTGTTTTCCCTCAACCTGCCTCAGTGAGTTGTGCTTCAGTTGTTTACTTTTACTTCAACATGTCAGGTCTTATACCAATCACTATGTGTCTGTAAGAGCAGTGAGTGCACAAGTTTTTTCTACTCGAGCTGTGCCCCTCGCTCAGAGTGCAGCACGGTTCGCGGCCACTGTACACTTTAGTGGACGTTAAAACTGGTATCAGTGAGGAAATTGTTTTCGCTTCCTCCTCTGTGATCTACATAACCACATAATAGAGAGTGGGTTCAGGAAGAAGCCCTTTGATTCTGGGGGACTGAGGTTTGCGCCATCATCTGGCCCGCCATCCACCACCAGCGGTTTTTGGTTTCTAGTTTCCCATAATCACAACATGAGCTACCAAGTTAGTCCAACCAAGTGTTGATATTTTCAGTGTAACCTGGATGAAAAAACAGGAACTCTTCATGTATGTAAACATAATCAGTGTTGTCGTAATTTTTTGCAGGATGAAAAGTTGTGGTGGACGTGATCTCTATGGGGTCTGTTTATTTTGTCATGCTATTGCTGCTAGTAAATGCGTCCCTCTTTGAGAGATAGGCCCTCATCTCCTTTCCAATTTGCTCTTCTTCCCAATACTCTAACTGCACAAACACACAAACACACACACACACACACACACATACAGAGAAAAACACATGTGGCTGGCCTTGTTGCCATAGCAGGCTAACGGGTTGCGGTAACAGCAGATTTGATTGCCCGCCTGGCGCTGAAGTGAAGAAGAGGAGACAGGACTAAATGAAACTCCATCCATCTTAATGAAACACAATTATTTTCCACTTATTAATCATTGAAAAATCAATATGTCTCTTCTCGGCCCAGTGTCAGCTGGATTTGTCATTTGAGGCTGAGCTGTTATGTATCATCCTTTGATGCCAGGACAGTCATGAG
>OMNW01003910.1:15524-26229 GCA_900303245.1 Selene dorsalis | reverse complement strand
CAGAAATGTATAATAATAATAATAATAATAATAATAATAATAATGATTATAATTGATCGTAATAAATGTGTTTTTCGGACCTCCTGCTCCAGCAAGTAGTATTTTTCAGATGCCTGTCCTATGACCGGAAGTTTTATTGCCCTATACTTGTGTGTATCATCTACATTAAAGGATTATCTACTTTTACGTATTTGTAAGATTGTTTGTCAGAAACGTTTTGTAATCCATATGGCTCCAACCATTGATGTGGTGACAAGACAAAAATAAATGTATCCCCTACATTGCAATTCCGTTTTTCTTACAATAGATGGCAATGTAACACTCAAAAGTCATTTGGCAGAATTACAGTGGCTTTATTTTGAATATCTTTTAGCATCACCATATTCTCATATGGGCGGATATTGATCTGAAGTGAGATTATCATCCTGCAGTGGTGAATTCAATATTACTTAAAATTGGCAACTGAACTGAAAGATATCTCTAAGAGGGCACAACTAAGGCCATAGCGCCTGAGGAGACATTGCTGACTCATTTTCTCAAGAAACCACTTAAAGATACAACATCTGAAAAAAAAAGGAGGAAAAAACCAGCGAAAGTATTTGACCTAGACATGACGTCACGTTGCTTTGACATGAACAGAGTCTCAGTAAAATCGAGTTTAACTTGAGTTGTGTCCTGTTTTACTGGACTGTAATTTACGGTAACTGCGATGAGTCATTGCTCCACTTTACGGTCATTTTTGGTAATTGGCGCATTACGTCACTTGCGTTTGGGGAATGACGTAACGACGTCGCCGCAGAGACGCTGAAATGAAGAAACTTTGGTGTTTGACTGTGTTTGCGTTTGTGTTCGTCCACGCGGATAAACAATCTCCCACAACCTTTCAAGTAAGTAGCGGTACGTTTAACCCGGTGCCACGCCGCGTTTGATTCCGCCCCAGCACCCACTGGTCACGGTCTCTGAGACTGATATGACGAAAGACTTCCAGTAGGTGGAGATGTCTTATTAACATTTGTGCTATGCTGGAAACCCAGTTAGCATTTTGGTCATGTATTACTTTACCCAAATAAGAATCTTAATCTTAGGTTGTGCTTCTGTGTGAACTGTTGGTGATGATTTTTCCCCCCGTAACAAAGTAATGAGCAGTGGCAGATGTAAATGACTTCAGTGGGAAGTGTGTCCTTTATTGGATTTCCATTTATGCTACTTTACAACTCCATGCCAGTCGAAAATTACTTTGCAGTTAATCATTTTTCTTTTTTAAATTCCTATTGTTACAAGTCACTTTGTTCGTTGCTGTTGTTATTAGTTTGCCCATTCAAATTTTTGCACATAAAACTACTTTACTACTGACCTTGAGTACCATGGCCTTTATGCATTTTGTTACCTACTGCTATACTTTTGTTTAAGGATGAAGATTTTTAATGCACCAGGGCTTTTAGTTTGCTAAAATCATTTTGCCTGAGTAATATAACTTGATGTCTTCCACCACTGCTTTTATATTAGGCTGTAAGTGTGGAAAGGCTGGTATTGTCTGAGAGATGCATCTGATCATTCTCACTGAGTGATGTTTGTGGTGGCTGTAGTCAAGGTGTTGGTGTTGGGTAATCTCAAAGTTAGTGGTGGTTAAAAATGTCAACTCCTACTGACCACATGTCAAAGTTGCCTCTAGCAAAGTATTAAACTCCCAAATGAATCCCTAAATTAGTCTATGTATAAGGAAATATGTATGCAAAATGTGAAAACATGGATACTGTAAACTGTAGCCCTGATTTTGTGACAAATAATGGATTTAATATCACTGTAAAAGCACTGACATCTCACGTACTGGGATTTTATTTGTTGTTGTAGGAATGATCTTCAGTGATGGAGTGATAAGGCCTTGTTCGGAGTCATTGCCAAGCTGCTATCAGCAAACGCCACACTGACCTTTGCACCTACTACGCTTCCCAGCAGCTGTACAGACAGTGGTAGCCTCTACCCCTGTGGGCCTGGTAAGTGAACCGTTACCACAGGCATGTATAGACTGTCAGAGTGCAACAACAAGGTCAGGAAAAAGGTCACATCAGCTAGTGTGACAGCAGTGGTTAATTTGCAGTGGCTACAACAACTACACACACACACATGCAGAGGCAGGCTTTTCACACACACACTCCCTCTCTGGAGTGTCCACATGCAGAATGGCAGGTGACCTTGTGACCATGTGTTGTATGACTGAATCTTCATGGCCACAGGGAGCCCCTTAGGTCATTGCTTCTTTGTCTCAGAACACTTGCTGGCACTAACAGTGGACCATTACTAACAGTAACAACAATTTTTCTGCTGTTGGTAGTTTGTTGTTACAGATTTATGGCCAACAACTTTCTATTTGTGTCTATAGGAGACCCAAATATCACCTTGCAAATGGTGTAAAAATAAACTGCAAGAGACGGATTATCTTTCATATGAGATAGTATCACCAGACTAAATAATTAATGCTAAGATGACAACTGATTTCAAACTGTAAACGTCCAGTGTTTCATCAGCTCACCCATCCACCATTTGGTATTTATAATGTTTACTCGCTGTGTCTTAAAAGAAGGAAAAACAATGTTAGTTTTCATGAATATTTAATATCTATTTCCATTAAAGATTAGTAAATTGATACATCAGAATATGTCTTTGGAAGGATATGTACATAGTAAGACTGATAAAAGGGCAATGACCTAGAATTAAACAGTTAGCTTACAGTATTTATGTTAAATGATTGACATGTAATATGCATAACATAGGATTACAGTTGAGTCACCATCATGTAATGTTAATTTCAAATTTAATGCTTTTTTATCTTTTCCTCACGCTGACTTCATACTACATTGATTACTTTTCTAATCACATAGAAACAATCGTAGAAAAACATTTCCTGTTATTTTGGAAAGAAAATACACACAAACAGCTTATATGCCTCGGTTAACTATATGGTCTCTCATTCAGTTGCTGACATGGCAGTGTGTGCAGTATGTTTCAGGACATGCTTGAGTTTTTTTAATAGCAAACAAAGTTTAATTTGTTGGCACAGTCCTGGCTGACCCAGTGCTGTCCCTCAAATGACAGGGCCCCACAGTTGTGAACCCTGTCTGGGCACTGTGGTGTCTCCCCTGGGCTCCAGCCCGTGTACTCCATGTCTTTCCCATCCACCCACAGCCACCTGCCAGCCATGTAGCGTAGCCCAGTCCACACATGGTTTGTCTGGGCTTCCCTGCAAGTCTGCACAAATTGAGTCAGACCAGATTCAGAGGGCAGGGTGACTAGGTGTTTTCTCAGGTAGTGACAGTACTCCATTGCCTCCTCCCACGTCTTGTTTTCCTTAACCAACAACAGGTTGCTTTTAAAACAGAAAAACCGAAATTCCTTCCTTTGCCACCCATTCCCGTTCCCGTCTCCTCCGCCGTGTTGTGGATTGAAGACAGATCAGTGTGAAGACCTTGTGCAATAGTCTGTGGCTTTAAACCAATTCACAAATTGTCTGATGTAAATATTCCACCCAAAGAGGGCACTGAGAACCACACTGAAGAGACCGGAGAGGATGAGAAACCTGAGAGTGTGTTTCTTCATGTTGAGTTGATGTTGAGTTTCTCCTCTGTGGGTGCTGTGTCACCCCATCTAGGGTCCTTAAGACAACTGAAGGAGCAGCAAGCACCCATCACACTCCACTATAGGTTGTTAAGAAAATACTTAGCAAAATAGCCACATGTGTAACGATGCTAAATTAGGTCATTCAAATGTTCAAAAACGTCTTAATTTTGCTATAAAATATTCACGCCATTCCCAAACATCTGCCCTACCCACTCAGACCAGATAGTGATTACCACAACAAATATTATGTCAAAAATACTGTGCTTTCTGCTGCTCTGCTAATGAAAACTTGGCATCTTTTACTTCATCAGGAATTTGTTCCTACTTAAACTGTACATGATATTAACTGAGTTGATATTGTTGGCCCTATTTCTGGTCTCAGTCAGACATGACTGGTCTTGTTTGACACTTATGTCATAAAATTGGTTCAGAACAATTAAACCTCTCGGATATTTTAATTATAATTTTCACCAGCTTCAAAATGTTGTATCAATATTGAAATCTATACTTTTCTCCCTCCAACTGGACACTCATGAATCAGCATCACTGCAGAGGCTCCACCGAGGTGCATCTTCAGTTGTGTGTTTTGAATAAAAGATTTGCTTTTCACTATGTACATTTGTTAGTTTGAATGTTCTCTTTAGTTATTCGGCCCTCAAGGCTGTTTTCTGCTCTGTCAGTCGTTTTGACTGACAGATTTACATTTCAATATTAACAATCATGGAAAACTTTGTGTAATCTAACCATGTAATCATAGAGTTTTCTTGTACAAATGCTAAAGCTTTGACATTTGCTCTATTTACCATCGCTACCATGTATAAC
This sequence comes from Selene dorsalis, assembly GCA_900303245.1. Lineage (NCBI taxonomy): Eukaryota > Metazoa > Chordata > Actinopteri > Carangiformes > Carangidae > Selene > Selene dorsalis. Next base: position 21,792 of record OMNW01003910.1, on the reverse strand, counting down.
ATTTTGAAAGTGATAATCAGGTTCAAGTGTCTGTTTTAAAATAAGCTCATTTAATTTGTCATTGCCTTAAATGGAGATGAAATTATGAATAGTTTGCATGCAGTAAGTCACATAATTAGTTTTCAAGGATCAAGAAACCACTGCGCTGCATGGCAGGATGTGTTTGGTGACGTTTTCAGTTTTCAGGAGTCATAGACATGTCTGTTTTACTGGTCAATTAGCTAAGTGGGTATACACTATTTCACAGCCATATTGGTTTAGCATTAAGACTGTAGAGCTTATATACACAGTACAACTATATATGTTTATAATCCTGTACTTACCTGTACCATCCAAAGTTATACCCTCGTGTAAATCAACTTCAAATTAATTCATGCAAAAGACTGTTGCATTTGCATGTAAGTGCTTAAGTGCTAAATTCATTATTCCCTTCAGATGTGTGTGTCTATGTGGTTCTTTGTGGTGGTATTGTTGTTGTTGTTGTGTACATGGACTGATTGCTTTCCTGAGTACAGCTATTCACTTTATAACGTCAAAAAGAATCTATGCATATTTCAAATGTTGAAAATGGTTCTGTTCTTAAACCAAACAAACACAGCAGACGTAAACTGAAGGGAATCCACAAAGATATTGTCAACAATCACAGTTTATGAATCAGGCACAGATACTGATCATAGAGAAAGCAGGCTTATTTACACATGCAGTATATTATGAAAACAGCCAGTTCACAAAGAGAAGGCAAAAAGTAAAAAAAAAAGTGTACCACTGATGTATTTTTTTCTATATTCACAAGGAGATAAAGGCCGTCTTTGGAATGCTGAACCTGCCACATGTTGTGTTGGAATATCATGGTTTTGTTTACCAGCCTGGGAAGTTGAAAACTCTCCGTCTGTTTTGTATTTTTAATGCTTCTTCCTCAAAATCTAAAAAAGGCCTTTTTTTGGCTTCACCATTCCCAAAGACAGTGAAAAGAGCAGGAACATTTCAAAGTTGCTTAAAAAACAAAGAACTGTCATTTATGCCATCATTAAATCATTATGCAAGCATGCAAAAATCGAAATGTGCTTTGCAGCCTCTACCAAACTCGACTTTGACCAAGTCAGTAGTTATAAATGTTTAGTTGTTCATTATGTCAGTATAAAGCACTGAGGCAACATTTGACACTTCCACAGTATGGATAGTTTGGTGGGATTATTTAATTCCTCAGTAAAACAAAAGGTCATGCTTGCTGCTTGATACTATTTTACATGTTGCTAATAATATCAGTTGGTCTTTGGTTTCTAGGACAACCGTTAACAATGGTAAATTCTAAATTTTTTATTTTAATCAAAGTTTGACAATTTGTTAGAAAATATAGCCAACTTTAAAAAAAATATTTTTCACGTATTTTTTCCCACCTCACTCATTACAAGTTTAACAAAGTTGAGTTGAGGCAAAGTTGAGGGCTTTCAGACCTTTTATGAATCAAGCAGAGTGTGTCAGTCCTCTTTACAACAGTACAGTAACTGGTCTCCTTTCACCTGCCTGGCTTTATTTGCTTCATTGCACCACAGATGTGGATTGAAATACTAGAGCATTCCCTGCTTCTTCATCATGGATCAACAGCACATTTTTAACATTATTTTGGTGATTGTTCGATGATTACTAAAAGACTGGAGAGAGGGCAGCTGACAAATCTCAGTCAGTGCCCTGCCGTTCAGTCTCAGTCCCAAACACAGCGTTTGTAGTCTCCTCTTGACACCAGCAAAGGCCAGTGGTCCCAAGCTTTTCACATTACAGGCATTGTCATTATCGTCATCATAGTGATGAGCTTCATCATTGTTGTCTTCACTGTCCTGGGAGGAGAGGAGGAGGGGTGATGAATCTATTCGGTGGATTCATGTTTAATTTGTCTCAGTGCGTGGACAGTCTTTGAGGCAGCATAGGGAGTTCTGGATTGTGTGTCCCAGTGGGTGATGGGTAGAACAGGAGGTGGGAGGGTGTCATGATTCACATTTCAGTGTCAGCCACAGGGGTTTGGGTCTGGGAGTGTCCATTAGTGGTGGGGGCGGGGTTGGTCCCATTCTCTGGTGGAGACTCTCCATTGGCGGTAGGCTTGTCAAGTGGCTCCTGAGGCAGGGGGGCCACAGACACTAGGGTGTTAGCCTGGTTCTCTTCGTCCACCTGGAAAGACTCAGCCTAAGGAGAGTACAGAGGCATCACTTGAGATCAGAGTTGACCAGGAGAAGTTTAACACAGACCAGTTTAATTTGTCTGTTCAAATATGACATGCAAACAACCAGGAAAGAGTGAGATTGAGATTTGTTTTAGTGGGTGGTGTTGAAGAATAAACAAATGCATTCTTTGTGAATGAAGTTTTATGGGTTTCAGCTGTGTGCGCACTCAGTAGGGTGGTGGTAAATTTGAAATTGAGAAGTTAACAATATGCAATCAAGCCAATTGTTATACTTTGCCCCTATCTGAAATTACAGCCTTTTGTAAGTGACTTGGTAAAGTGCCAGCAAGGACTTTGTGGACAATATTTAATGATTATAACAGAAAGAGAAAGTTATTGGGTGTTTGATCTAAATCATTAAGTGGGTGTCTCCCCATATATAAACACATTTGAATGATGTCATGAGCTCTCTGGAAAACATGAAAAACTAAAACCATCTGTAGAACCATCTGTTGAAATAGAAACAGCTTGAGTGCTTCCCATAGAATGCAATTGACTTTGTGACAAATAACTGAACAATATCTATAGTTTAATTGCTTCAAATTGTGTCCAAAGAAATACAACCCTCATTGAATTTGGGTGGGTTGGTGAGGGTTGATCGTATATTATGATTGGCCAGTGAGCTGAGTCCCGGCACACACAGACACACAGGGGAGGGGGGATCAATGCACCACACACCGCTGTACAAAGAATGAACATTTTACCCATTTGAAATGGTTACAAAAAAAAATAGACAATCAATGCATGGCAGGGTGCCACAGATCAATGTATGGGAAACATTGACCTTTAACAACTTAATGCTGCTTTTAGTTAAGAGACATGGGGGTACAGCATGTCCTTGAGTCAGGAATTGACTGACTGCTAACCGTACATTAAACCTCAAATCAATATGGACGTTTCTTTAACAGAAACTCACTGTGTAAGGTTTCAGCAGTGAACTGAACTGTGCAGTGCCATATGATCTTAGTTTTGGTAAACAAATGGTTACTGCCACCCCATAATATTTTTCTCTGTTCACAAAATAGCACTGAAGAGCCACATACAACATAAAACCGTCTTTTTATGTAGCTAAAGTTCTCTGTGAGCACATTTTCTATAATGGCGGCCCTCATGAGTGCATTTGAATTTAACTTAAACAAGATGATGGCAATAGTGTCTGTGGTGTAAAAACAAATGTAATTGTTTCCTGCTGTTTTACCAACCACAGAGTTGTGAATCACTTGGCATGGACAGTGCGGCACACCTCCTCTAATCTACTCACCAGTCTGACTCCTTTGGAGTTCTTGCGGTGGGTCTTGAGATAGTAACCAGCTACCATTAGTGCAGCCAGCAACAGGCCAGCCAGTAGCAGGGTAACCAGAACCAGCTTCGAGTTTTTCCCCCAGCGGGGAACGGCTTCCACCACACCAACCTGAAAACAAAAATCAGGAGTCAAGCAGGATCTTTGTGTTTCTAAAACTGTAGGGCAATCCAAACAAATGAGACATCCCTATACAAACTGAAGCTGACAAACATGGGCCTAGGTGTAAACTCACTCACATAGAGCTGTCCACATGGGATCAGATCACAGATAGTGCATGTTAAAGCAAGGTATGAGCAGGGCCAGGTGTTCGACTCAGCGGGGATTTGTTTGTATACCTCCATTATCTAGTTACTGCTGTCTCATCCATCGCAACAGAGAGTGAGGAAAAACAGCCCCACCCAAAGTTTTTGTTTGTGAAGATGTACTGTGCCAGCAGAATTGGTAGTATTTCATCTTTAAGGCAGCGTCAAAACAAAAAGATGCCAATGTGCAGACAGTAGACGGCATAATGAAGAGTAACTGTTTCCCTGAAAGGCTGGTAAATAAGGTTGTTCAGTGTATGGTTAGAGTAAGGAGGGAAATCCAGCGCATGCCAAATGCAGAGACAGACAGACACACCCATAACCCGAGATTGTCCCCTAGGTACTGGAAAAAATGTCTTACTGCTGACAAGTGGATTGTTAGTGGGATTTTTGTTTGTCACACAAACTGTCATCCTGGCAGCTGGAAGCCTTTGGAAAACTCAGAGAGTGCTTTTGTTCTGCTTTGTGTATCTAGTTCAATTATGAGTTGGCCAGCAAATATATGGTGGCTGGGTCTAGGGGATGTAAGTTATAGTTGTTGCTTTATGGGACCATCTTTGTGCCTGGTATGATTTACCATTTTGTCTGATTATATCTTTGAGTTCATGTCCTGGTCACACTCGGAGGTAAAGTCATCTCATCATGACTTGATGTTTTAAGTATTTAAAAAATGCTATTGGTGGGACACGTGTAGAACATTTGCACAATAAAATCAAAGTGGTACTTTACCTTATCTTTTATGTTGTCATTGTTGAATTTGTTAGTCATGCCTGAAACATCAGCTGCAAAGTTAAAAAACAAAGTTATTTCTCCATTAGTTTTTTTTCTTTCACAGAGAAGTTGAAGATGCTACTTAACTCATACTACTGTGTAGTGATGGAAAAACTCCCAGTAAATTAAATTAAAAGAAACATTGGACGTTTAGTATCATACTTTTTTCACCAAGAGCAGCCTCCAGTGATGGAAAACAACCCCAACATTAACTCTGGTTTTGCCTTTATGTCTATACATTTTTTTCTTTTATTGACGTAAGCATGCTCATTACCTAGCCCCAGCCTGGCTGGACACTCTCATTACTTTTTGATTCTGAGTCACTGTAGCGTCCAGACTTCCCTGATGCAGCAGTCTTGCTCAGAGGGCATATTATAACCCCATGCAATTGGAATAATGGCTGAAATCTGTGGCTAGATTACTATGTAAACATCTGTAAATGCTAACATTGGCTATATAGCAATTACAAAACAATTCACCCAAAATCTTGAGGTGCAACAAAATTGAAATCTGATAAATGTTAGTTAAAGCTTACCTTCGACATACTTTCCAGACACAATGATTTCATCGGAGTTGTTATCCTGGTAGAGCTCTAGTTTACAGTCTTCACCACACAGCTCCTCCAAAACACTTTCAATCTTCACTTTGGTGTCTTCCTGCAAGGAGAAAATTTACAATCATTAGTACTGAAAACGTTTTCATTTCATTACGTGAATGGTTCCATTTATCAGATTTGAAACTGCTCATTGCGTAATGTGACATTTCATTTCTTTTCTCTCTGAACCAAACGTACAGAACCTTTAATATGGCCTTGAATGTTCCACTTCCTTTTTCATCCCTACCTTTCTTGCTTCATCTTTTTTTTGTCTTTCACACAGTAAGGGTTACAACAACCTTGTGCACAGCCTTTTTCCTGATTTAATCGGATCCAAAAGATGTCAGAATGTGCCACTGTGTAGAAGTCTTTGATCTGAGCTCAGGACTGGACATCAGGCCTTCTTTAGAAGACTGTGTAAAGCAGTACATGTCTGGAAATCCTTACTTGAAGAAGCTCTTTGTGTGGTGATATTTGGTCTTGATATTTTCTCTGCTGTGACACCAAAATTACATACAATACAGGCACTTAGATGAGCTGCTCCATTACTCTGCTTTATGTGAGATATCAGCAAGACCTGCTTTATTTATGGCTCCGCCATCCTTTCATACAGTGTCTCAGAGAAATGCCAGATGCCACGACTGAACTAATCCACTCCCCAAAAAACACACACTCAGACCCCTTCCCAGTGTTTCAGTCCTCCTTAGTAACCAGTGTTAAATTATATAATAATGTAAGAAATATTAGTTTACAAGTTGAGTTTTTAAGGAAACATTAGGGAAGGCCAATCCAGACAGATATTACAGTAATTCTGTCCTGTTGAGTGTCTTTGTCAGAGTGCACCAGGACCTCTCTCATGTATATATTGCTGTACGTAGCTGGTAATGCATTGTGTAAAGGGTAAATAATGTATTTAATGCTCAGGCCCCCAGAGTTGCACCAAGTTGAAATCACATCTCATGAGTTCAGGCCCCCTCATAGAAACTGTGGTACCTGTTGAACTTAAAGATGTTATCTAGTGAGGCTGAAGAATTGGTGAGTCCAGACACAAACACAGCCCCCCCCCCCCCCCCACCCCACCC